>BSBK01008127.1:0-306389 GCA_027943335.1 Chamaecyparis obtusa
TTCTCTTATCCCAACTCCGTCTACCTCTCCCTTGTTACCCCTCTCCTTCTCTCTCTCTATCTACTTCTCTTACCCTTGATCTCTTTCTTACCTTCTCTCTCAACCCTCTCCCTTGCCTCTCTCTCTCTCTCTCTCTCTCTCTCGCCCCTCTCTCCTTCTCTCTAACTCACTCTCTCTCTATCTATCGATCTACTTCTATTACCATAGATCTCTCTCTATCCTTATCTCTATTCTTCTCTATCCCATCTCTCTCTCTCTCTCTCTCTCTCTCTCTCTCTCTCTCTCTCTCTCTCCTTCTCTCTCCCCTTCTCTCTAACCTTCTCTCTAACCCTCTCTCTCTCTCTCTCTGTCTCTCTGTCTCTCTGTCTCTCTCTCTCTCTCTCCCCTTCTCTCTAACCCTATATCTTTCTCTTACCTTCTCTCTCACCTCTCCCCCTTTGCATTTCTTGAGTTCTCTCTCTCTCTTTACGTCCCTATAATATATATATCTTTCCTTCTCTCTTACATCTCCTTTTCATCTCTCTCTCTCTCTCTCTCTCTCTCTCTCTCTCTCTCTCTCTCTCTCTCTCTCTCTCTCTCTCTCTCTCTCTCTCTCTCTCTCTCTCTCTCTCTCTCTCTCTCTCTCTCCCTATCTATCTATCTACTTCTCTTACCCTATATCTCTTTCTTACCTTCTCTCTTAACCCTCTCCCTCTCTCTATCTACTTATCTCACCCTATATCTCTTTGAACTTACCTTCTCTCTCAACCCTCTCTCTCTCTCTCTCTCCTCTCTCTCTCTCCTCTCTCTCTCTCTCTCTCTCTCTCTCTCCTCTCTCTCTCTCTCTCTCTCCCCCCCCCCTCTCTCTCTCTTGTATGATTCATTATGATCCCTTAACACCTCTTTAACATTCTAGGACATATCAATGAGTCCCAAGACCCCATATGACCCTTAGGGCCCCTAAGGGTTGCATGGGGGTCCTAAGAACCACTTTACACCCCTCATGACTCCTTATACCCCTTAGGACCTCTTGAGAACAACAAGATGTATTCCTATCAGTGCTATGGGGTTATAAGGGGTCGTAGGATTGATTATGATCTCTTAACACCTCTTTGATATCCTAGGACATATCAATGAGTCCCAAGACCCCATATGACCCTTAGAACCCCTAAGGGTCACATGGGGTCCTAAGAACCACTTTACACCCCTTACAACTCCTTATGACCCTCTATGACCAATTAGGACCCTTTACGGACCCCTAAGGGTCACATGGGGTCCTAAGAACCACTTTACACCCCTTACAACTCCTTATGACCCTCTACGACCAATTAGGACCCTTTACGGATGCCTAAGGGTCACATGAGGGTCCTAAGAACCACTTTACACCCCTTACTACTCCTTATGACCCTCTACGACCAATTAGGACCCTTTACGGACACCTAAGGGTCACATGGGGTCCTAAGAACCACTTTACACCCCTTACGACTCCTTATGACCCTCTATGACCAATTAGGACCCTTTATGGACACCTAATGGTCACATGGGGTCCTAAGAACCACTTTACACCCCTTACAACTCCTTATGACCCTCTACAACCAATTAGGACCCTTTACGAACACCTAAGGGTCACATGGGGTGGTCCTAAGAACCACTTTACACCCCTTACGACTCCTTATGACCCTCTACGGACCAATTAGGACCATTTACAGACACCTATGGGTCACATGGGGTCCTAAGAACCACTTTACACCCCTTACGACTCCTTATGACCCTCTATGACCAATTAGGACCCTTTATGGACACCTAAGGGTCACATGGGGTCCTAAGAACCACTTTACACCCCTTACGACTCCTTATGACCCTCTACAACCAATTAGGACCCTTTACAGACACTTAAGGGTCACATGGGGTCCTAAGAACCACTTCACACCCCTTATGACTCCCTTATGACCCTCTACGACCAATTAGGACCCTTTACGAACACCTAAGGGTCACATGGGGTCCTAAGAACTGCTTTACACCCCTTACGACTCCTTATGAACCTCTACGACCAATTAGGACCCCTAAGGACCACTTAAAACCCCTTCTTCATTAAATTTCTCGCACTCTCCTCTCTCTCTCTCTCAGTCTCTCAGTCACTCCTCTATCTCTCTTTGTCTCTTTATCATCTCTCTCTCTCTCTCTCTCTCTCCCTTTCTCCCCCCATCTATCTCTATTTTATGCATTTCTAGAAAGGGCGTGCTCCAAAAAGGGCATGCGCCAAAAAGGGCGTACGCCCTATTTGGTGCACACCCTTTGTAGAAAGCCCAAAAATGGCAAAAAACCCAAGAATCCCGTGAAGGAGGCCCACTTTTACTGTATTCTGTCTATAACACATAGTTTGCACAACAAATATTCACTTTCATGGTGTTGGAGGTCAAAAAGAAGACTATTTTTATCAACTTGGACCACCTTTTGTTGCAAGGTCAACATTGTGGTGCAAAAAACAACCTTTATTTAGCAAATTTGACATATTTCAAGGTAAGTTTTGTTTGTTCTTGCATGCCAAAATGTGAATAAATCCTTTTTATTTTTATTTCATATTATATGGACTTGTGGAAAGCATAAATAGACATGTATTGGACTATAGTTCTATTATAATTTGATATATATAAATTGTAATACTTTTATATTATGTTATGACTTATTATAATAGATTGATTAAAAAAACCATAATTGTTGTATTAGATTGATATTTTATAATGTGTAAATTTTAATGAATTTCAATGTATATATAGATCTTATTCATCATGCCGAGAAATGACCTAAGATTCAAACACCCGAAGAGCATGAAATAGAGAAAGAGAAGAAAAGAGAAAGAATGAGACAACTTCGCGAACAATGACAATTGGAGCCCATACAAGAAGAATTACCTAATAGGAGAGAATTGGAATTGGAAACACAAAGGAACTGAATGAGAAAGTTGCGTGCAATAAGACAATTGAATTATGAAGGGGTGAGTATATCATCTATTGGATCACAAGTTGAAGGGATTCCATCATCCAATGTTGGAGGTGCACATGAATTATCTAATGTTGAAGACATCGCACACTCTACACCTCAAAGTGTAGCCACACCATTGTATTATGTTGAAGGCACACCATTAGCTACATCCGAAGGAAATAGACACATCATTGCATCATTGTGAAGGCACCTCATTTCCAACTTCCGAAGGTGTAGGAATCACACCATTGCATCGTGTTGAAGAAACACCATATTCATCTCAAGTCGGTGAAGGTCCATCTTCCACATCTCAATTTGAAGGCACGTCATCTTTGATCGAAGGTACGCAATTCATCCCTAACATTGTTGACGTTCCCAATGTTGAGCCTACACAACAATTGAGAACACCTCCTAGAGTTTTGCATAGAAAGCCTAAATATTTGATTGATATTGACACTAATATTTTGAAACCAATGCCTGACAAGATTCCCAAGCACACTTGTCAAACATATACTAACCGAATTTGGAGGATATTTTTTGAGAATTTGAATGTCATAGGAAGATGTCAATTGTTTGTTGAAATGATGAGAAATCTGAAATTTAGGCCTATCATGAAGATTCTTGGGTTAAGAACAGATGACACCTCCACTGAAAAAGCTATTGTAAAGAATCTAATGGATGCATATGAGACTGTGGGTTCTACATCATGCACGAAAGATAGTAATGTCACACGATGTGTGATAACATCAACAATGGTAAGCAATCAAATGAAGAAGTCTCGACTCATTAGAAAGACAAGTAAATCATTAAAAATAAGTAGAAGGTCTCTAATGAGAGCCGTGGAAAGGTGTCAAAGAGTGGAAGATTCAAATAGCAATGAACTATGGGATTTTTCTGGTAGATTGCCACGGAAAGACAAAGACATTGTTGAAGCTTTGAAATCCTTCATTGAAATTTTTTGGAAGAATAATACATGAGTATCTCCTAATCAAAGAGTTGTTGTAAGGAGGAGGATTGGTAGTCGATTGCATGATCCACATCCAAAGCATTTTTTGGATTCAACCCAGACAATTTTTTGCAAAATTTATAAATGCGTATCCTCAAATTAAAATTAGTCAAAGATTTTTTGAAATGGATAAACCTTTTTATGTCAAGATAAATCACACACGCACAACTTGTTGTTGTAGAGTACATATTGAATTTTCTAACCATTATACTATCTATCGGCATATATGTGTACATTTGCATGCTAACAATGTCTTGCAGGAGTGTAACATAAAGGAGCCACCTAGATCTTCAAGGGAATTGATAGCTACCATTTTATGTCATAGACCGGATGGACAACAATTTCACAAACTATCATGTTTGAATGGTACATGTGTACATTGTGGTGGTTTGCAAGATTTACCTGTTTGTCAGCATATGGAAAGTAGTCATGCAATTGGGAATGAAATAGTAGAATTTGGAAAATATAAGACCATTGCATATGCTCTAAAAGATGGAAAAGAGGCAAAAAGATGTGATTTAGTAATTGACAGGATTCCGGTGTATCAGTTCATGGATATATTTTGTGGGAAAATTGTGTATGAATATGCAATGCATACACATAGAGCACGATGGTTGGATACACAATTCAAGTTATGCAAGGACACTTTTCCGATTGATACAATTGTTTCAGTTGTGGACTTTGCTGAAAACTACACTTTGCAACCACAAAATGAGGTACAATCATAGTATTACAACTCTCAATAGGTTGAGCTATATTTGTTCATATAGCATACTTGCATGCACCTGATAGTACAGATGTCATAGTTGTAGACGGTGAAGGATTACAATACCCTATAGGAGTGGTTGTTGTAATAGGAACATGGCTTAGATGATATGGTATGAAGAACTCTAAGTTGTGGTTGTTCGAGGACTGGGACACACACAGGAAGATTCTACATTATTCAAACCTTGTTGTTGCTTCGAATGTTACTTTGATTAGATATGGGGGCAGACCAGTGAAAAGAACTCTTTGGAAGGTTCCTAAGTCAGAGCATGAGGCAATACTTAACACAGTAAAGGTTAAGGCAGATCCAGCTAGTTCAATGGACTAAATTAGGCTGTACTAAAATGTTGTAATATGTGTTCAACTGTACTATTTGTTTCTCTGACAAAGTGAGCTTCTATGGTACACACCCCGTGTGTATAGAGGGAAGTTTGTAATTTTAATGATAATGCAATGCTGCATATTTTTTGGGGCAATGCCAGAGGTTTTCTCCACTCAGCTCTTTCCTACTAGCGCCTTTATTGAGCTGAGTTGTAAACATGTTTCATAATATTAATAAAAAAAGAAACATGTTTACAATAATTTCTTAGCATTTTTATGGTGTTTTATCCAATGCAAAACTGTGTAATTTTTATGTGACTAATGATGGGACATAAATAAGATTTTTTCTTAGATAAAATCTTCTCAAAACATGTTAGATCAGATATAAAACTTGGTCAAATCTCCTTAAAACATGTTAGATCAGATTTCCTCTTGTTTCCACTATGGATTTATGAGATCCATGCATAGTATGACCTTCTAACCCTAGGGATGGATCCAATAAAATGTATATTGACAACATAACATGAAATAAGTAAGGTACAATGAGTTTTGTTACAAGAAAGTGGAGGAGAGCTTCCCTATGCATGCTTTGGGTGCACTTGGAAGGTGCAAACCATGACACAGACAGGGATTTGGCTTAAGAAGACAATGACCTAAGGATGTTCAAAAACTCCTTAAATGGTGTAACACAACCAAAAAAAGGGTTTCCTACTCCAACAAACTCCTTTAGAAAGTTTACAAACTCAATCAAACTTTGGTGCCTTTTGGGCTTTAGGGACACTAGGCCTAAATCTAGCCTTTAACTAGAATTCTTCACCAGTGGACTTCTTGACCACTCCCAAGCATTTAGATGGTCCTCATATGACCTAAGGATGCTAAACCAACTCTTGGTTTGGTCCCTTTACAACCGTACCATAGAAAACTAGACCTGCACCCACTTTTCCTTGTAGCCCTCTCAACATAGATTTTCTATTCTAACTTTTTCACAACTAAGTATCTTGACACAAACAGGGCATTTTCAAACACCCATTTGGAAGTTATGTAAGATCCCAAAGCCTTGTCTTCCAACTCCAATCCAACACCACCTAACTCTCACCTTGTACACAGACCTAATTGGCCTAATTAGGCTTGGTTTACAAAGGAAGTGTGAGGTATAGGGTTCTTGGAACTGGTAGCTCAAGTAGTGACAAAATCTCTTCAGTGCACATGCACACTGACAACAAAAATTTAGATAAAGAAGTAACAAGTGCTGTGGAATTATCCACAGAGCAATGTGAAATGAAGCCTCAAATTGGTTCATTAGTAGGCAAAGAATTTGGTCATGCACTTCATTCTAGCACCACAAATATTTCTATTAGAAATGACTATTTGTCAATGGCCTTGCATTTACAGGACTTGGGCATTATCATTGAAAGGTAAGTTCGTTGCCACCTTTGGCAAGGCAGTCTCACTCCTCATTTTACAACAAAGGGTAGCCATCTAGGGTCCAAGGTTTTAATTCAATTGACAAGTGGAGAGCTTCTCAAGGTACTGATCTCTTTCATAGAGAAGTTCCTGCTTCATCTCAAGGTTCTTGTTTAGGTGACCAACTCCTTCGAGGTCCACAAATAGACCCATTAATTGGTAAAAGGGTAGATGCAATTTTGGAAAGAGTATCCCAATTGAAGAGTAATGGAAATTCCAGTGAGCATGAAGTTATTGCAGATACAATGGGTGTATCTCCTCCACTGACAAATATAACTACTTCCAGAGACTTGAGTTTAAATGGAGACTGTCTATTCCCAAACATGCCCCAGTTGAGCAGATGAACCAGATGTTGCTTGAGTAAAGAAGATAGTGGTTTATTAAAGCATCTACATTATCCCACTTGCTATCAGTTACTACTTTTTGAGCAGCTTGCCAGCTGCTTCTGTGCAAGATTTCTGTAATATATAATGTCCTCATGCAAGTACATGCCATGCACAGTTGTTCCAACCCCACCGACGACTCTGTGCTGAAGTGTCCCTCAAGGTCCCTTAAGCATGAAATTAGCAATCTTTGTTGGGTCGTATCTTAGAGCTCATGTGAGGTAGCATGGATCCATCAATTGATATGAGATTGTATTACCGGGGCCTACAAAAGCCTGTCTTGGTTTCTAGAGATTTAATTTTGTTTAAATTCGGCAACACATTCTCAGTCGGTGTCAGAACTCAAAGTGTTCCTCAGCTGAAATGACCAATGTTGCGTATCTTTCCAACCATCAGTCATAGCCTCAAACCATCAGTTCCAATAGCTCTGAATGGTTGAGTAAACAATAGTGGCAACCTCATTCGGCACCCACAGTCATTCAATCCCCGCCGACAACTCCGTGATGAAGTGTCCCTCAAGGTCCCTTAAGCATGAAATTGATGATCTTTGCGGGGTCATATCTTGGAGTTCGATCGATGTAGAATTGATTCATCAGGTGCTATGGGAATGTGTTGTCGGGGCCTACAAAAGCCTGTCTCAGTTTTTAGAGATTCAACTTATTTTAAATTTGGCAACACATTCTTGGTCAGTGTCAGAACTCAAAGTGTTCCTCAGTTGAAATGGTCAACGTTGTGTATCTTTCCAACCGTCGATCGTAGCATCGAACAATCAGTTCTAATAGCTTTGAATGGCTGGGTAAACACTAGTGGCAACCTCATTCGGCACCCACAATGATTTGATCCCCGCTGATGACTCCATGCTGAAGTGTCCCTAAAGGTCCCTTAAGCATGAAATCGGAAATCTTTGCGGGGTCATATCTCGAAGCTCGATCAACATAGAATCAATTCATTAGGTGCTACAGGAACGTGTTGCCGGGGCCTACAAAAGCCTGTCTCAATTTTTAGAGATTCAACTTATTTTAAATTCAGCAACACATTCTCGGTCAGTGTCAGAAGTCAAAGTGTTCCTCAGTTGAAATGGTCAACGTTGCATATCTTTCAAACCATCAATCATAGTATTCAACTGTCAGTTCCAACAGCTCTGAATGGATGGGTAAACACTAGTGGCAACCTCTTTCACCACGCACAGTCATTTAAACCCCACGGATGACTCCGTGCTGAAGTGTCCTTCAAGGTCCCTTACACATGAAATTAATGATATCTATGGGGTCATATCTTGGAGCTCATGCAATGTAGAATTGATTCATTAGGTGCTACAAGACCGTGTTGTTGAGGCCTACAAAATCCTCTCTCAATTTTTAGAGATTCAACTTATTTTAAATTCAACAACACATTCTCAGTCCATGTCAGAACTCAAAGTGTTCCTCAGCTGAAACGGTCAACGTTGCATATCTTTCTAACCGTCGGTCGTAGCATTGAACCATCAGTTCCAACAACTCTGAATGGCCAAGTAAATGCTAGTGACAACCTCGTTCACCACGCACAGTCGTTCAAACCTCGCCGATGACTCCGTGCTAAAGTGTCCCTCAAGGTCCCTTAAGCATGAAATCAATGATATTTGTGGGGTCATATCTCAGAGCTCGTGCAATGTAGAATCATTTTGTTAGGTGCTACGGGACCATGTTGCTATGGCCTACAAAATCCTATCTCAATTTTCAGAGATTCAACTTATTTTAAATTTGGCAACACATTCTTGGTCGGTGTCAGAACTCAAAGTGTTCCTTAGCTGAAATGGTCAATGTTACGTATCTTTCCAACCATTGGTCGTAGCATTGAATAATTAGTTCCAATAGCTCTGAATGGCCAAGTAAATGCTAGTGGCAACCTCATTCACCATGCACAGTCATTCGAACCCCGCCGACGAGTCCGTGCTAAAGTGTCCCTCAAGGTCCCTTAAGCATGAAATCAGTGATCTTTGCGGGGTCATATCTCGGAGCTCATGAAATGTAGAATCAATTTGTTAGGTGCTACGAGACCATGTTGTCGGGGCCTACAAAAGCCTATCTCAGTTTTTAGAGATTCAACTTATTTTAAATTCGGCAACACATTCTTGGTCGGTGTCAGAATTCAAAGTGTTCCTCAACTGAAACGGTCAACATTGCGTATCTTTCCAACCGTCGATCATAGCATCAAAAAATTAGTTCCAACAACTCTAAATGGTTGGGTAAATGCTAGTGGAAACCTCATTCGGCACCCACAATGATTCGATCCCCACCGACGACTTCATGCTGAAGTGTCCCTCAAGGTCCCTTAAGCATGAAATTGGTGATCTTTTCGGGGTCATATCAAGTGCTACGGGACCATGTTGCCGAGGCCTACAAAAGCCTATCTCAAATTTTAGAGATTCAACTTATTTTAAATTTGGCAACACATTCTCGGTCGGTGTCAGAACTCAAAGTGTTCCTCAGCTGAAACGGTCAATGTTGCGTATCTTTTGAACCGTCGGTTGTAGCATCGAACCATCAGTTCCAATAGCTCCAAATGGCTGGGTAAATGCTAGTTACAACCTCATTCATAACACACAGTCGTTCGAATTCCGCCAACGACTTCATGCTAAAATGTCCCTCAAGGTCCCTTAAGCATGAAATTAGTGATATTTGTGGGGTCATATCTCAGAGCTCGTGCAACGTAGAATTGATTCATCAGGTGCTATGAGACTATGTTGCCAGGGCCTACAAAATCCTCTCTCAATTTTTAGAGATTCAATTTATTTTAAATTCGGTGACACATTCTCGGTCGGTGTCAGAACTCAAAGTATTCCTCAGCTGAAATGATCAACGTTGCGTATCTTTCCAACCATCAGTCATAGCATCAAACTGTTAGTTCCACCAGCTTCGAATGGCTGGGTAAATGCTAGTGGAAACCTTGTTCACCATGCACAATCATTCGAACCCCGCCGATGACTCCGTGTTGAAGTATCCCTCAAGGTCCCTTAAGCATGAAATCAATGATCTTTGCGGGGTCATATCTAGGAGCTCGTACGATGTAGAATCAATTCGTCAGGTGCTACAAGACCGTGTTGTCGGGGTCTAAAAAATCCTCTCTCAGTTTTTAGAGATTCAACTTATTTTAAATTCGGCAACACATTCTCGGTCGGTGTCAAAACTCAAAGTGTTCCTCAGCTGAAACGGTCAACGTTGCATATCTTTCCAACTGTCGGTCGTAGCATCAAACCGTTAGTTCCAATAGCTCCGAATGGCCAGGTAAATGCTAATGTCAACCTCATTCACCATGCACAATTGTTCGAACCCCACCGACGACTCCGTGTTGAAGTATCCCTCAAGGTCCCTTAAACATGAAATCAGTGATCTTTACAGGGTCATATATGGGAGCTCATGCGATGTAGAATTGATTCATCAGGTGCTACGAGACCATGTTGTTGGGGCCTATAAAATCCTCTCTCAGTTTTTAGAGATTCAACTTATTTTAAATTCGGCAACACATTCTCGGTCGGTGTCAGAACTCAAAGTGTTCCTCAGCTGAAATGGTCAATGTTGCATCGAACAATCAGTTCCAACAACTCTGAATGGCTGGGTAAACACTAGTGGCAACCTTGTTTGGCACCCACAATGATTCGATCCCCGCCGATGACTCCGTGCTGAAGTGTCCCTCAAGGTCCCTTAAGCATGAAATCAGTGATCTTTGCAGGGTCATATCTTGGAGCTCATGTGACGTAGAATTGATTCATCAGGTGCTACAGGACCATGTTATCGAGGCCTACAAAAGCCTGTCTCAAATTTCAGAGATTCAACTTATTTTAAATTTGGCAACACATTCTCGGTCAGTGTCAGAACTCAAAGTGTTCCTCAGCTAAAACGGTCAACATTGCATATCTTTCCAACCATCAGTTGTAGCATCGAACCGCCAGTTCCAATAGCTTCAAATGGCCAGGTAAATGCTAGTGGCAACCTTGTTCACCATGCACAGTCGTTCGAACCTCGCCGATGACTCCGTGCTGAAGTGTCCCTCAAGGTCCCTTAAGCATTAAATTAGTGATATTTGTGGGGTCATATCTTGGAGCTCATGCAATGTAGAATCAATTTTTCTGGTGCTACAAGACCATGTTGCTGGGGCCTACAAAATCCTCTCTCAATTTTTAGAGATTCAACTTATTTTAAATTCGGCAACACATTCTTGGTCGGTGTCAGAACTCAAAGTGTTCCTCAGTTGAAATGGTCAACATTGTGTATCTTTCCAACCATTGGTCGTAGCTTCGAACCATCAGTTCCAATAGCTCCGCATGGCCAGGTAAATGCTAGTGGATACCTTGTTCACCATGCACAATCGTTCGAACCCCGCCGACGACTCCGTGTTGAAGTGTCCCTCAAGGTCCCTTAAGCATGAAATCAATGATCTTTGTAGGGTCATATCTAGGAGCTCGTGTGACATAGAATTGATTAGTCAAGTGCTAGGAGACCGTGTTGCCTGGGCCTACAAAATCCTCTCTTAGTTTTCAGAGATTCAACTTATTTTAAATTCGGCAATACATTCTCAGTCGGTGTTAGAACTCAAAGTGTTCCTCAGCTGAAACGGTCAATGTTGCGTATCTTTCCAACCGTCGATCATAGAATCAAACAATCAATTCCAACAGCTTCGAATGGCTGGGTAAATGCTAGTGGCAACCTCATTCGGCACCCACAATGATTCAATCCCCACCGACAACTCCGTGCTGAAGTGTTCCTCAAGGTCCCTTAAGCATGAAATCAGCGATCTTTGTAGGGTCATATCTTGGAGCTCATGCAACGTAGAATTGATTCATCAAGTGCTACAGGACCATGTTGCCAAGGCCTACAAAAGCCTATCTCAAATTTTAGACATTCAACTTATTTTAAATTTGGCAACACATTCTCGGTCGGTGTCAGAACTCAAAGTGTTACTCAGCTGAAACAGTCAACGTTGCGTATCTTTCCAATCGTCGGTCATAGCATCGAACCATCAGTTCCAATAGCTCCAAATGGCCAGGTAAATGCTAGTGGCAACCTCGTTCACCACACATAGTCGTTCGAACCCCGCCGATGACTCCGTGCTGAAGTGTCCCTTAAGGTCCCTTAAGCATGAAATTAGCTATATTTGTGGGGTCATATCTCAGAGCTCGTGCAATGTAGAATCAATTCATCTGGTGCTACGAGACCATGTTGCTGGGGCCTACAAAATCCTCTCTCAATTTTCAGAGATTCAACTTATTTTAAATTTGGCAACACATTCTCGGTCGGTGTCAGAACTCAAAGTGTTCCTCAGCTGAAATGGTCAATGTTGCATATCTTTCCAACCGTCGGTCGTAGCATCTAACAATTAGTTCCAATAGCTTCGAATGGCTGGGTAAACACTAGTGGAAACCTCATTTGGCACCCACAAAGATTGATCCCCATCGATGACTCCGTGCTGAAGTGTCCCTCAAGGTCCCTTAAGCATGAAATGAGTGATCTTTGTAGGGTCATATCTTGGAGCTCATGTGAAGTAGAATTGATTCATTAGGTGCTATAGGACCGTGTTGCCGAGGCCTACAAAAGCCTATCTCAAATTTTAGAGATTCAACTTATTTTAAATTTGGCAACACATTCTCGGTCGGTGTCAGAACTCAAAGTGTTCCTCACTTGAAACGATCAACGTTGCGTATCTTTCCAACCGTCGGTCGTAGCATCGAACTATCAGTTCCAATAGCTCTGAATGGCTAGGTAAATGCTAGTGGCAACCTCGTTCACCATGCACAGTTGTTCGAACCCTGCCGACGACTCCGTGCTGAAGTGTCCCTCAAGGTCCCTTAAGCATGAAATTAATGATATTTACGAGGTCATATCTCAGAGCTCGTGCAACATAGAATCAATTCATCTAGTGCTATGTGACCGTATTGGTGGGGCCTACAAAATCCTCTCTCAATTTTCAAAGATTCAACTTATTTTAAATTCGGCAACACATTCGCGATTGGTGTCAGAACTCAAAGTGTTCCTCAGCTGAAATGGTCAACGTTGTGTATCTTTCCAACCGTTGGTTGTAGCATCGAACCGTCAGTTCCAACAGCTCTGAATGGATGAGTAAATGCTAGTGGCAACCTCGTTCACCATGCACAATCATTTGAACCCCGCCGATGACTCTGTGCTGAAGTGTCCCTCAAGGTCCCTTAAGCATTAAATCAGCAATCTTTGTAGGGTCATATCTGGGAGCTCGTGCGATGTAGAATTGATTCATTAGGTGCTACGAGACCATGTTGCCGGGGCCTAGAAAATCCTCTCTCAATTTTCAAAGATTCAACTTATTTTAAATTTGGCAACACATTCTCGGTCGTTGTCAGAACTCAAAGTGTTCCTCAGCTGAAATGGCCAATGTTGCATATCTTTCCAACCGTCGGTCGTAGCATCAAACAATCAGTTCCAATAGCTCTAAATGGCTGGGTAAACACTAGTGGAAACCTCATTCGGAACCCACAATGATTCAATCCCCGCCGATGACTCTGTGTTGAAGTGTCCCTCAAGGTCCCTTAAGCTTGAAATCAGAAATCTTTGCAGGGTCATATCTTGGAGCTCGTGTGACGTAGAATTGATTTGTCAGGTGCTACAGGACCGTGTTGCTGAGGCCTACAAAAGCCTATCTCAAATTTTAGAGATTCAGCTTATTTTAAATTTGGCAACACATTCTCGGTCGGTGTCAGAACTCAAAGTGTTCCTCAGCTGAAACAGTCAACATTACGTATCTTTCCAACCGTCGGTCGTAGCATCGAACTGTCAGTTCCAACAGCTCCAAATGGCTAGGTAAACGCTAGTGGAAACCTCATTCAGCACCCACAATGATTCGATCCCCGCTGACGACTCTGTGCTGAAGTGTCCCTCAAGGTCCCTTAAGCATGAAATCGACAATCTTTGCGGGGTCATATCTCGGAGCTCGATCGACGTAGAATCAATTCATCAGGTGCTACGGGAACGTGTTGCCGGGGCCTACAAAATCTTGTCTCAATTTTTAGAGATTAAACTTATTTTAAATTCGACAACACATTCTCGGTTAGTGTCAGAACTCAAAGTGTTCCTCAGCTGAAACGGTCAATGTTGCGTATCTTTCCAACCGTCGGTCGTAGCATCGAACTGTCAATTCCAACAGCTCCAAATGGCCAGGTAAACACTAGTGGAAACCTTGTTTGGCACCCACAGTCATTCAAACCCTGCCAACGACTCCGTGCTGAAGTGTCCCTCAAGGTCCCTTAAGCATGAAATCGGTGATCTTTGTGGGGTCATATCTTAGAACTCGTGCAATGTAGAATCAATTCATCAGGTGCTACGGGACCATGTTGCTGGGGCCTACAAAAGCCTATCTCATTTTTCAGAGATTCAACTTATTTTAAATTCGGCAACACATTCTCGGTCCGTGTTAGAACTCAAAGTGTTCCTTAGCTGAAACGGTCAATGTTGCATATCTTTCCAACCGTCGGTCGTAGCATTGAACCGTTAGTTCCAACAGCTTCGAATGGCTGGGTAAATGCTAGTGGCAACATCATTCACCACACACAGTCGTTCGAACCCCGCAGATGACTCCGTGTTGAAGTGTCCCTCAAGGTCCCTTAAGCATGAAATCAGTGATCTTTGTGGGGTCATATCTTGGAGCTCGTGTGATGTAGAATTGAGTCGTCAGGTGCTACAAGATCATGTTGCCGGGGCCTACAAAAGCCTATCTCAATTTTTAGAGATTCAACTTATTTTAAATTCGGCAACACATTCTCAGTCGGTGTCATAACTCAAAGTATTCCTTAGTTGAAATGGTCAATGTTGCGTATCTTTCGAACCGTCAGTTGTAGCATCAAACCGTCAGTTCCAACAACTCTGAATGGATGGGTAAATGCTAGTGGCAACCTCATTCACCACACACAGTCGTTCGAACCCCGCTGATGACTCCGTGCTGAAGTGTCCCTCTAGGTCCCTTAAGCATGAGATCGGCGATCTTTGCAGGGTCATATCTCGGAGCTCATGTGACATAGAATTGATTCGTCAGGTGCTACAGGACTGTGTCTAAAAATGCCCTAATTTTATCAAGATACTTAGTGGTTCAAAAGTTAGAGTAGAAAACCTCTATTAGGAAGGCTACAAGGAAAAGTGAGTGCAGGTCTAGTTCACTATGGTACGGTCTTGATGGGAATGAACCAGTTGTTATTTCAGAGGCCTTAGGTCAAATGAGGACCATTTACATGCTTGGGAGTGGTCAAGAAGTCCACTGGTGAAGAGTTTCAGCAATAAGTCACTTTTAGGCCTAGTTTCCCTAAAGCCAAAAAGACATTGAACTTTGATTAAGTGTCTAACTTTGCAAAGGGAGTTTATTGGGATAGAAACTCACTTAATTGATTGTGTTACACCATCCTAAGAGATTGTGAATACCTTTAAGTCATTACAGGTGATTGGTGAATTGTGGGAGTCAAGTGAAGGGTCCACTACTTTCCCACTGTCACCTCTGCATTAAATTAGGTCTGTGTCCAAGGTGAGTGTTAGGTGGTACTAGAGTGGAGTTGGAAAACAAGGCTTTGGGATCTTAAATAACTTCCAAATGGGTGTCTAAAAATATCTTGATTGTGTCAAGATACCAAGTTGTGAAGAAGTTAGAGTGGAAAATTGAGGTTGAGAAGGCTACAAGGAAATTGGCGTGCAGGTCTAGTTTGCTATGGTATGGTTGTAAAGGGATCAAACCAAGAGTTTTTTTAGAGTCCTTAGGTCATATGAGGACCATCTACATGCTTGGGAGTGGTCAGGAAGTCCACTGGTGAAGAGTTCTAACTAAAGGCTAGGTTTAGGCCTAGTGTCCCTAAAGCCAAAAGGGCATTGAAGTTTGATTGAGTGTATAAACTTGCAAAGGGAGTTTTTTGGGATAGAAATCTAGTTTATTGGTTGTGTTACACCATTGTAAGAGCTTGGGAACACCTTTAAGCCTTTATAGTTGGTTGGTGAGTTGTGGGAGCTAAAAGAAGGGAACTCCACTTTCTTGCTGTAACCTCTGCATTAGTTCTCGTTTAGGTGACCAACTCCTTCGAGGTCCACAAATAGACCCATTAATTTCCCAAATTGGTTTGTTAGCAGGCAAAGAATTTATCGAATGTCTTGAAATTTAAATGAAGAATTTTGGTGCAGGAGCACCTCTCCAAACACCTAAGTCCACCTTGGAACCAAATGGAGGTAGTGGATCTAAAGAATTCCTAAAAGTGAATTGGGATATATTAAGGCCAATAATGGCAATATCTAATAAACAATTTAATTTAAATATTATAAGTCCTAGAAGTCCTAGCAAAGGACTTAGTTTTTCCTTGCAAAATCTTATTTTTTTGATGTTTGGTTGATTATTTTGGGTTTGGAACAGAATTGTGGGTGATATAATAACATCATAACATTATTTTTCATCTGTATTGAATGATTATATAATCTATTTTGCTTCAGATTTGGAAAGTTGCTGTAGGTGGTCATATTGGTGCATTGAAATAACTCCATTTTGGTCTTTTTGATGATATAATGGGCCATTCAATGAATGTAATTGTTGTTTCTCATTGACTGGACCCTATGTAACTTATGTATGATGTTACTAACCATTTGAATGTAGGAGAAGTTGTTTTAGTGGGTGTACACCATGAGGAAGAGTGGAAAAAGGGCACAAAATTGATGCCACAAGTGTAGCAGCAAAGGATCCACCTTAACAAGGGTATAATTTTATTTGAAACAGCATAAGTATATGTCAAATGAAAGGTGAATCCACAAGGAGGAGTTCTGGAAATGAGTTTTGAGTTGTTTTTAAGAAGGCCCTAGTTTTGAAGGCCTAGAGGGAGCAATTTGGGGCTTTTGGGTATAGAAAGCCTATAGGATCCAATTGACTTCAAATTTCTCTAATTGGGACCATATTAACACTCTATGAAAAGTGGCAAGGTTGGGTGTTAAGTCTGTAATAGGGTTCCTTTGTAAAAGTGACCTATTAGGTCTAGGAAGGAAAGTGGAGCAGCATTTTTTGGGGGTTGTGTTCCAAATTAACCCTACCTAATTCTAAGATATGTTTTGTAAAACCATAAAAGGTATCTGAATATACACAATTTCTTCCTAAAAAATTACATCACTGATATACACAACTATACTGTAATGACCCACATGACCAAGGTACAGAATGCATGCAGTACAAAGAGTAAAGCCATATTTCAATAGTTCTACTAGAAAAACATAAAGCAGAGATACAATCACGTGCATATGAAAACATAAACATTTTGTAGTCAATTTTGAAATTTGAAATGAATAACCAATTTACTATGAAAGCATGGATAGCAATGTAAACACATAAGACATTGCCAATCAAGAATACAATGTACATGCGTACGTAATAACAACATGCCTGATGATATCATATAGGCCAATAAAAGTTTGGTCGAATAATGCAATATAAGTGTACAAAAGATATGTCTGATAATATCATATAGGTGTACAAAATATATGTCCAACAATGCCATATAGGTGTACAAAATGTGTGTCCAATAATGCCAAGTAGGCGTACAATAAAAGTATCCCTATTCTACTCATTTCCTGCTAGGGGAAGAAAACAAGTCTCTAGCTGTTTTTGATTTTCGAGTGGATGGGGATGCAGTGGATGTTGGAGTCTTTCGAACGTGTTCACTTGTCCTCCTATCTAGACTATTCTATAAAGAGAGATGAAAAAATAAAAAGTATAAGCATTAATGAGTAATACGTAAATCAAAATTAAAATGTATAATGACATATGCTAGAATTTTCTCTTACTGCAAATATGTAGTCACTATGATCATCCACTACAGAGCTAGGCTGGCGATCAGGAGTGAAAAGTCCCTGGATATACAATCAAAATAGTAATTCAATTTCCATACATGAACATTGTTACAAATTCAATTCGAACTATTAAGATGACAATGATAATTAAATTTAGTTTCATACTGCAGTAAGTGCCTCGGAACTAGCAACAGCAGCAACAACTCCATGATCCAAAGACTCTCGAACACCAGGAGGAGTTTCCGATGTCATCATCTAAAAATGAATCAAGCAAATTATTATGCATCTATTAAGAATATTTATAATTATTTGAAAAATGACATGCATTAATGGTACCTCCGTGAAAGTGCCACCGCATGCAATTGGATACAGTGTAGATGTGGAAGTTGTCGCAACAGTGGCCTAGAGAACATGCAAGATAATTTAGAAGACAATTATTCATATAAGAATATACTGGTAATGTATTGGTTATAGTATTTTATTACATATATACCTGTGGACTCCACGATGTCATATGAAAGCCGAGAGAAGGAATGTGCTCACTTCCAACAGTGCTTTGAGTCTGGATTTTGATAATAGTTTTTTTCATAAATTATTTGCTCATTCATTTTTTTAATATAATTTGATCAAAGTAAATGTAATTAAAAATAAATATAGATACCTCTCCAAATGCACAGTGTCACCCCTCACTATCTACTACGAATGTAGAAGGTCCAGCAGTGAACTAATACATAGTACAATAAGTTATCAGATAAAATCATGTATAATAACTTAATGTATTAATTCAATTATTTTTTTTGATAAATACCTGTGGAGATTTATTAGTGTAGAAAGTGGCAGGGGGGACATGCTCGGTTCCACTAACAATTTGACCCTACATATACATCATATACTAGTTTAGTTATTCATTTGGTTATAAATGGAATATATGACCAAAATAAATATAACTGGAATTGCAAATATTTACCTATGTGTCGATGCCAAATGTTGTGTTCAGGAAGTCACTAGTCATCATACCATCATCATCACCATCCCTACCATGAGGAGTACCATATGTGCATAAGGACCCACATGACTGGCATAAGTGGCCCCTCGAAGATTGCTCATCCTCCCTCTGGACTAATGGGCTAACAACATCAATAAGAGTTTGGGTGAGGGCATTAATGGTGCCTAGTGTGTCCACCTCCACATGTTCCTTCACTACAGAAGGAACACTAACATACTCAATATGGGGCTTGCCAAGGGGTGCCGTGGGTGCATTGGGGTCAACATGTGCCCCCGGTCTATTAAATGACAACCCCCCACCTCTATCTTGAGAATCTAAAAAGTCAAAATAATTGGGCAGCTCACCAAGGATGAACTCGCAATAGAGTTTCCTCAAAAAATATATGGGAACCTCGTGATTGTTGCAAGGAGGGTTATCAAAGACCATCCACCATCTATCCCAAAAGTTATTTTTAATATCTTCATTAATGCACCAGTGAATTGGGAACCTCCTCAATGTAGTTCTGACAGTTTCATTTTGCCCAGGCTTTTTGAAGAGTTTACAAATGTCATCTTTTGTGATTTTTTTCTTTTTAATGCCCTCATATGACAACTTATCAGCATAATATTATTTCTGTTCTTCTCTTTTATTATGCCAGATATTCAATTGCCCACTAACTGATCCTATGTGGGTAAGAATTGATTCTAAGGAGGAAGCAAGTGTTGCTCTTCCTAGATTTCTATTTATGGATACTTTTAATCTATTGATTAAATTTTCTAATTCCCTTTTCCCATTTTCTATTTTTTCAAACAAAGTTTGTGATGCTCCAGGAAGAGGTTTTTCGATTGGTGGAGGTTGTGGTAGTGGGTTTTCAATATTTTCTTCTTCTACATGAGGAGGCGGTTGGTTTTCTTCATTAATTGGAGGGTTTGAATGAGGGTTTTCTTCGGGTGCATCATTATTGCCTGTACTTTAAACAAAATTGTTTTTTCTAAAATTCTATTTGTAAATAAAATAACAAATAACAATAAAACAAAATGTAAATTGAAAAACAAATAAAAAATGAACATTTACACATAAACAACTCAAGAATCATTAAAAAAAACCTACCTCTTCTGCTTCTTCTTGATCTATGCTGATGAGGAGGCATTGCATACAAATTTGTGGGCAAAAAAATGCCTCTTCTAGACTGCATGCGCACTAAAGGGTGACCTTGTTGTTGCTAATGGCATTTTGAAGCTTGAAATTGTGAGCTTCAAATCAGTAGTGAGTGGTTTTATAATAAAACCACAAAGGGTGCACGCCAAAAAGGGCGCATGCCCTATGGCTTGGATCAATCTAAGCCATAGGGCGTGCGCCCTTTTTGGCATGTGCCCTTTGCGTGCAATGGGACCAAAAAAAACTTTGGCATCTTTTTGGTACCCCATTTTTGTGCACATACCCTTCAATGTTATAACAATATTTTTCAAAACTCAATATGATTGAAAATATTAGACTACTTATTTATTGGTTCTATTTTAATTATTGAAATAGATTTTGTAGACAAGAATAGGAAAAAACTTTGTTTCTATTTAAGCATTAATTTTTTAGGCAAAATGCTACCACAAGGGGTAAGTCCAAATATTATATTATGAAAAATAAAACATTACATAGATTAGCTACAACTAACCGATTAGAAATATCACTGATCAATCTAAAAGATCATTCCACCAACGATCTCTACAATCTTTTCCAACTAAGCTACATAAAAGAGGTCGTCACTCTTAGCTAAGAATATATTTAGTCCTGTCATGTTAGATTTGACTACCTATTTCTTGAAGAGATTGCATGCTTTCTTAATCTTTCCTTGTTTCCTTTAGCTTCCAAGTTGAAGATAATTATCTTGTCTCAATAATGAATCCGTTATTTATTTATTTATGCTATCAATATTCTCCCAACACTCACACATGCCATGTTATTTACCACAAGTTGTATAACAAGGGTGAGAAGACTTGCATATATTTCTCCATCATGTATATGTCTATCCTGTTGAGCCTACACCTTGTCTCCTAATACCTTGATTACTATCTCCTTAGACAGAGGATTATTCACACATGAGAACAATCATTCAAAATGCTCATCCTAGTCTTCCTCTAAACACCTACATGAAACATAAAAAATTCTTTCCATTTCCTTTTTTGATGAGCATATAATAGTATGGGAATATATAGAGAAACCTTGACCCTTTTTAGAGTTTCTATTTGATGTACCTATTTGGATGGTTCCTTGTTGTCTATGCAAGGTTGATGATTTCAACATATTGTTGAGATTTGTTTTTAGTTTTTACAGATTTTGAGTAGATTTATTATAGTTTATAGTAGACTAGTTAAGTGCACTAAAGTTAACAGTTTAGACCAAAAGGTTTGGGTTTCAAAGATCAATATAAATATTTAGTTGTTCAATGTACAAAACATTAAAGAAAATGTAAATTTATAATTTTTGGTTGTTGTGCTGTTCAAATGTTATTATATTATTTATTATTAATAATTATCTGATTTGTATTTGAAAATGATTTTTTATATAATATTAATTTAAGATATTAAAATAAATTGTGAACACCAAAATTCAAAAGAAAATAATACTTCACAAATTCTTATTTTGAACTTCACACTAAACAACAAAACAAACATTACCAATAAAAAAGTGTTGGAATAAACACTTCTAAACTTTATTTCATAATTGATTGTTAAGCTCTTTCATGCAAATTAGTAATTGATTCATTCAAAATTTTAATATTTAGATCTAAGGTTTGAGTTTCATTTTATTAAAGCAATTTTATAATTTCTAAATTTATTATTAGTGTTTATGTGCCTGAATTATTTGTTACTATTTTATTTTATGTCTTATTTTAAAGGGTGTTTTCTATTAAATTATTAATGACAAACATGAAAATCAATTGTAAATAAAAAATTATAGAAGGGAAATCCTCAAAGTCGATAAAGATAAATCCCACTCTATTTGAAATCAAACATCTAAAAGAGTATAAAAGAAATAAACAATAAGAAAATATAGCTGTAAACCATATCAATATACCTTTGAGATTATTGGATGAGCTCTTTGATATGAATGAATTATTGATCTATGTAGAATATATGTTTCCTATGGACAAATCCTCACATTGAAGCATGTACCTACCATCTTTTAAACACATAGGAAGGTGTCTTGAAAGTAAGGAGTCATATAGAATTTACCTATACATTATTGATATCATGTTTTAAATTTGATAGCAAGGAGTTTTTCATGCAATTCAAGGGACATGATCAAATCAAGTAGATGAAGGGGTAATATCGATTTCATCTATATGTGGAAATAAGGTACAAACAAGTGGCAAAGAGGGATAAATAAAAGTGAGTGAGAAAGATTATATTTTGTGTTAGATGAATCATGAATAAATATTTAAAGTACTAATATGGGACCCTTAATGTAAAGAAATCATTTATTATCTTTAAAATGAGAAGGGGAATGTACAATTGTATAATTAAGTAGATAAGAATATATCCAATTAATTACTGATGCATAATTAATTAGTGATGGATGGTGGTTATGGTGACAAATTAAATATGATTTAAATAATTCGTGAAGGAGAAGTAAGTATATATAGTTAAATAAAAATAATTTATTGTACTCGCCGTAGGAAAATAACTATTGCATTCACCAATAGAAATTAAGTATTTTTTGATAATCTAAATTTATCTAAAGTTGACATATTCTTCATTATCTTAATATATTATACAAATTAATTATCAACAATATGATTGCTTGAATTCTTTTGGTGTTATAGGACATCTTTTTTTAGAACTGCAAAAATAGTTCCTATACCACTATGTCTCTTGTAATATTTGAGGAAATATTTTAGGGCACAATGCCTCACATGTACGGAATAAATTTTAATATTATGTTATAATAATTTACTAAAGTAATATATTAAAAATATTTTTAGTTAGAAAAAACAATACATTAAGTAAAAATGAAAATACAAAATTATATGTTAATTATATAACATGTTAGGTTAATTATAATATTTTTAGAATCATAAAAAATAATTATTTAAATTATTTTAAATAGAAAAAATATTAATTAAGAGTTACAATAAGATTCATCAAAATATTTATAAGTATATTATAATAATTTTATTTTTTAAAATAATAAGTAGTAAGTTAACATTGTATTTCACTATATACAATTTTATATAAGATACATTTCTAACTTTCTAATCTAAAATTATTAAAATATTATTATTAATTAAGTCACGACCATAGTTTTAATTAACTATTTTTCTATAGTTTTAATTAACTATTTTTCTAAGTATAATTTTTAACTAGAAAATTATTATAATTAAAAATGATTAATTACATCCTTTTTTTTTCAAAAGTAAGTGCTATCACTATGGGGATAACACCCTTTATTAATATTTAGCAAATGCAAGAAGCTACAGATGAGGGGATGAAATGGAGAAAAGTTACAACACTTCATCCTTGATATCTTCTTTGGACATTCAAAATGAAGATATATGATCTAACTAATGGCCTAAAGAGATATTGCATTTTATCCTTTACGATTAGAACATTACATGGTTTGTGATCTAAATAGAGAAATACAACATAATATCCTAGATATCTTCCTCTTACATACAAAATGGGGAAGATATATGCTTGAAAATAAGACCTAATAAAACATGTAGAAACTGACTAATACAATAAAAGTGATTTACAAGAAGCTGAGAGAGTGGACAACAAGGAGCTAGAATATCAATGGTCATGAAGGAAGTGGAAAATCTAAGAGATGTTACCACCCCAAGCTAGAGAAACTTTTAAGTGGAATCCTATGATAACCTGCAGTGGCTCAAATTTTGTAAATCCCTAAAGTTTGAGAGTGTCACACTAAAAAGATTTTTTGATGAAAACTCTTTTGTGGTGCTAGGGAGAAGAGTTGTCTTCATAGTCCTCTTCAGATTCCTCTTCTTCTTTAGTGTTTTCTGAGGATTCCTAATCATCAAAGGAGCTGTTAGGGATTTGGTCATTGATAGATGGGTAGTAGGTATATGGAAACCCAAAATTGAAAGTCAAAAATATCTCATCGAATCATCTGAGTGGAAACATATCATTCTGTCTATCTTATGTTAACCATCTACAAAATATGTGCCAACTCAATTTCTTCATACCCTTTGAGTCTTGTCGACGTCTGTGAATTGGTAGTAGCGGTGAAGAGATTAGTTGATATCTTCTTTGGGAATATGTGAAGAATCTATAGCGATAATGTGTAGGATGGTAGAAATATTTAGAGATTGGTTTGATACAATTCTATTTTTATCTGATATAACCCCATGGCTGGAAAGTGCATTAGCCACTCGGTTCCCCTCTCTTCTAGAGTGTGATGTATCTTGTATTGGTTCAATCGGCTAAGTAGGATATTGATCCTAGGAATCAATCTAGAGAGTTTCCAGTTGTTAAATATTGAATGATGAATGCCTTAGATGCCGATTTATGAATCTCCTTCAATGAATACATTCATGTAATTCTATTCTATGTAGTGTGAAAGTCCCTCCTCTAGAGCCTGAATTTTAGCTTCATTATTTGTGGAGTTGCCTATATTGCCAAATGTCCCTGAGATGAATTTGCCTCTGCCATTTCTTATTATGGATTTGAATCCTTCTCTCCTTGGATTGCCTTAGCTTTTTCCATTGAAATTTAATTTAATCCAATTCTTAGGAGGAGCGCGCCAGTGGATATTTTCTCTATTTTTATTTTTATTTTGTGGAAGGGGGATAACTTGATTATTGAATGACCATCTTGATTCCATTTTCTCATACCAATCATTACAATATTTAAATGTTTGATTCATTTTTCTATGTATAATTTATTCTATTTGTATTTTGATCTTGGAGACGAGGAGATCTTTCCTTAGGTATTCTTCTTTGAAGAGCCTTCTATTCCTTTCTTTCCATATTTACCAAGTGACCATTGAGAGGCCTACTAACCAGAGAAGTCCCCATTTTCTTTTAGTTTTATTACGCCAAGCCAAAAGATACTCCAATAGTCTATCATTTTTGACAGAGACAAAATTGATGGAGTTGAAGAACCATCCAAACAACTTCTTGCAAATGGACAATGTAACAATAGGTGACTAGGGGTCTCCTGATTTTGTGTGCACATGATGCATCAATTAGGTCCCATTATGCCGATGGACTTTAGCCTATTACTTGTTAAGATCCTTTCATGAAGTGCAATCCAAAGAAATTCTCCAGTTTTAGGGAGGATATCCTTATTCCAACATAGTTGATTGGGCTAGGCAAGGTTTTGGATTCATTGTCTTTAAACTTTGTACCCGAGTCTAGAATTGTATGTGCCAGTCTTGGCAATACACCAAAATATAGAATCTTTATTATTTATTTTTAAAATTGTCTTATTTTTTAATATTACATCTAACTTTGCAAAGTTATCCATATCCCCTATTGTGATTTATTTCCAAGATCATTTCTCTCCTAAGAGGTTTTGATCTCCAAAGTAGTGTACCACTTTGTCCCCCACAGTGTTTTGTACGAGTTAGATCTAGTTTTGGTCTTCAATGAGTTCAAAAAGTGGTGCTTCACCTTCCCATGAGCCTCTCCAAAATTTTTCTTTTATCCCATCTTCAATGTGCCATGAAATATGATCAGTGAGTATACTTTTTCATTCCCATAGGAAGTTCCATGTGGGATATCCTCTTGCTATGTTAGCAATTATGAAAATTCTATCTGAATCCCTAGAATTGAGGTATTTCACTAGGAAAATTTAGCACCATAGATTATTAGGTTAAGAGTACATCTTCCATCCTAGTTTGGCTCCTAGGGATCTATTTTAAAGTTTCATTTTCCTTAGACCAGCTCCTCCTTCTTCTTTAATTAGACATGTTATGTTCCAATTGATAAGTGGGATTTTCCTACTGTCTTTGGCACTTTCCTAGATGAATTTATTGAGAAGACCATGGAGTTTGTTACCTGTGGAGTAGTTCAAGCTGAAGCATGACATGTTGTACATGGGGATGGTCGATAGGATGACCTTGATCATCAAAATTCTGCTAGCCTATGATAACCATTTATTTTTCCATAGCTCAGGTTTAGATTGATATTTGTTAAAGACATCATTCCACATTTGGTTTTTCCTAGTGGCTACATTGATTGAGACTTCCAAATAGGTAATGGGCAGTGATCCAATGTTGAAATCAAGAGTGTTGGCAATGGTCCTTTGATTTGATTTTCCAACGTTGAAAAAGAAAATATGGGATTTATCTTTATCCATTATTTTCACTAATGATGAAGAATATTCCTTAAGGACTTGATTAATGAGAGACACACTATTGATAATGGCTTGTGCAAATAAGTTACAAAGTGTCATATACAAATTGGGAGTGAGTAGCTAGTTCAATGTTGGGATGAATGATGATACCTTTCCAATGACCACTTCTAAAATGTTTCTTGATCATGCAACCTAATACTTCAGCCATAAGAACAAACAAAGAGGAGGACAAGGGATCACCTTGCCTCAACCCATTATGAGCATTGAAAAAACTGTGCACATTTACATTGATGAGAACATAAAAATTTATTGAGGAGATGGAAAAAAGAATGTTGTCCACCCAAAGATTGCAAAATCCAAAGGTTTGAAGAACATGTACAAGAAAGGACCAAATAACCCTATCAAAATCTTTTGACACATTTAGTTTTATTTCCATACCTTTCATTTTCTCCTTGTGCATAGAGTGAAGAACTTCAGAGATGAAAATTATGTTGTTTAAGATCTCCCTACCTGGAGTGAATCCATTTTGATGATGTGATATGAGTGATGACAGGATATTTTTGAGTCTTTTTGAAAATGCCTTAATTATATCTTAACTTTATATATAATAATTTAATTATTATAATTAATAATTATTATAATTGTTCCACATTATAATTTTGATTTTTTTTTTGGATCTGCAATAGGTAATTTTTATTGATATATGAAAGAGAGATCACATTATAGAGTAGTAACTATCAGTTTTGATTCTATGGACAAACCCCAAACACCCTTAGCTATTTGCTTATAATATTGCATCAGACTTTACATTCATTAAACCCAACACCCTTTACACAACTCTGCTAAAAATATCATTCACCATTGTTTATCATCACTAGAGTTTTGGAAGACAAAAAAGTAGCACATTACTGGGAGACACCAAAAGAACACCCGCTTCAAAATCGACCTCTATCCATTACTGCACAGTGAAGGTGTTTTCCCCCACAATCCTAAAGGACTCATGTCTTCCTTCAAAATGTCAATTCCATCATCCCCATCATTAACGACGCTTCACCCTTACCAAAAAACCACCAAAGTACCCAACATTTCTACGCTTTGACTACAACACCTGTAACTTTTATCCTGCACCATTCACCTGTAGTAAAAAAAACCCCAAAAAGCCAACCATCCACCTCCAATACTTTGATTCACCTAGCACAGCATAATCCAGTCATGCGCTTCATTCAAGGAACCTGTAGAGGCACAGTTACCTTCTGCCTTTCAGCCTCCACTTCCAGTATAGCCCCCTCCAACGGATGCCATGCTTGGCCTCTTTTCACCAAATAAGCTTGTTTATTTACTCACTTCATCCATGTCAGGAAAGGAACCACCCCTACATCATCACCTTCCTCCTCATCTTCAAACATTTTTGTGTAATTAAAGGCCCATCCCGGATGCACCCATTCCAATAGCTGATCCAAACCCACCATTAGAGACTTCTCAAATAGGGATTCCATTACCCATTTGACCCTGTCTTCATGCACACCTAACTCTAGATGCCATGCCATCACCATAGCCGCTATATCCACTTGCATTTTACATTTACGGGCATTGTTCTGAAACAGAGGGCCGATCATACTTTACACTGCATCAACAACCTTCTTTGTTGGAATTAACAACATTTTCTGCAACCTCAGATTCTCCACTGGTCCCAGCAAGCGCTTTTGCTATTTTTTTGTTTTGAAAGTGAAATTGGGCTCCATCGTAGCACCACCGCCTTCCAAGAAAACTATTCTTCCACCGCATACTAAAACATTGTTCACCTCTTCTGCAAAGCCTAAAAAGAAGCACAACATCTATAAAAACTTGTGACACCTCATCTTCTCCACCCGCAACAATTATTATTTGCCACCACCACACTCTAATCATAACTACTTGCATCCTTTCATTCTGCTCAGCAGATATGAAAAAGGCCACTCAAATCTTTTTAACTTATAAGATCCAAAAACACATCATAAAGCTGCTACCCTCTGTCAAAACTAAGTACTCTTCTCAGTCAACCAAGGGCCACACCTAACGCAAGGCACTTCCACCTCACTTAATGAAATGGCAATTTTTGATAAATTATCTGCCTCATTATTTCCTTCCCTTCTGATATGAGAAATTCAAAATTCCTCGAAATGAGATAATTCTGCGTGAATTGAATCAATGATATTCTCTAAATGCCATGCTTTTATGTTCAACTTCATAATGGCCTCTGTAATTATTAAAGAGTCACCTTCTAAATGAAGTTTTGCAATCCCAATTTATTTTGCCAATCAGATCGCCATTAATGCAGCTTGTCCTTTCACTTCATTATTTGTTCCATTCTTCAAACGCATAGCCTCGCAAACCACCATTGCTCCCATGGGATCTCTGATAATAACACCCACCCCTAATAAACTAGGGTTTCCTTGAGTAGCACCATCAAAGTTAACCTTAAACCACCCCTCTTCAGGTGCTTTCCACACTTCCTGATTCCTCTCCTTCCTCTTGGGTTTTATAATTAGAGAGCCTGTAGGTGCTTTGAAACGTATCCCTGGCCATCTTCTTTGAATGATCATATCCATATGCACAAAGGGCACCTTGAGAGCCTGTAATCTTGAAGTTGCTGACCCCATCACTTCTTCAATAGCATGATCAATTCTGCTAATGCATCTAGACACCAGTTCACTTTCCCCTCAAAAAATCCTTCTATTTTTCTCCTTCCATAACTCCCATAGTATAATTGAAGGAGAAACCAACCACACACTTGATAATGTTGATTTATAGAATGGTCTTGGCCATCCATCTAAGATTCCCATAACATTATTTTGTCTAGTTCCATACCAACCCAATTTATGCTGCACATGATCCCAGCATTCGCGAGCATAAACACATTGCACTAATAAATGGTTAACTGATTCTTCTTGTCCCTCACACAAAGTGCATCTTGTCAGACCAGCCAAACCCAAACATTTCCTCCTTTCTGTCATTAAAATTCTACCTTGGTAAGCAAGCTAGGTAAAGGACCCCGCTTTTGGAAGAATATCTTGATGCCAGCACAAATATTGGGAATTGAAGATAGCATCCTCCACTCCCTCAATAATTATGTATCCAAGCTTAACTGAGTAGTTTCCAGATTGAGAGCCACACCAAAAAAGCTTGTCCTCCTTCCCACTCAGATTTAATATTAGTTTATCCAAAATAGCTTACATTTGAGTTTTTTGTTGCCGCGTAATATCCTCCGTCTCCAAACACTTCCATCTCCAACTAGGTCCCACCTTATCATCATTCTGAATAATATAATTAGACACCTTATCCCCCCATTTTTTTGTAAAATAACCTTTAAGATTCTCAAACCCTTCTATATCCTTCAAAGCCATATGACCATCCCAAGAGTCATCCCAAAATTTAGCTTTTAAGCCATTCCTTATCTGCCACGAAAGGTGGTCTATTATAACCGGTTTGCATGAAAGAACAAAGTTCCATATTGCAGAACCTTTGGGGGGATCTTTGGTTGTAAGGATTCTATCATCCTCATTATTGTCTAAGTATTTGGCTTTTAGAATCCTTACCCAATAATGCTTAGGATTTTTATACATACTCCAAGCCAATTTAGCTCCTAATGCTTTATTCATATAGTGCCAATTACGAATTCCAGCCCCCCCTTTTGCTTTTGGTTTACAAATTTTATCCCAGGGGACAAGAGGAATCTTATCCTCCTCATTAGCCCCATTCCAGAAAAATTTCCTCATTTTTTGATTAATAATTTTTATGATTTTTTTGGGCATTTCCATACACATCATGGAATATATGGGTATAGCCAAAATCACCGATTGCAACATGAGAATTCTTCCCGCTAAGGACAGCCACTTCCCTTTCCAACCTTCCATCTTCCTAAAAAATCTGTTCACTAAGTCCTTCCACAATTCTATTTTGTTTCCTCCAGTAAAAAATGGAACACCTAAATATCTGCTCGACATCTTACCTTGTTTCATTTCTATAATTTTGCAAATTTGGGCTTGTAGCTACTATGGAGTATTAAAGAAGAACACCTCTGACTTCTTCCAATTTATAAACTGGCCCGATACTCTCCCATATAGTTCCAAAGTATCCTTCATCACCTTTGCTTCATTTTTGGATGCCTCACCCCCTAAAAAAGTGTCGTCAACAAATTGTAAGTGTGTCATAGCCTCCATATTTTTTGAGATTTTAATACCAAGCCAATCACCTTGATCTCTGCACTTCTTAATCATCCACCCCAAAACTTCTACCATTATGATAAAAAGGAATGGAGATAAAGGATCCCCTTGTTTGATGCCTTTTTCTTGAGAGAAAAAACCTTGAGGGCTACCATTCACTAACACCGAAAATTGTGGAGAGTTAATGCAGCCTTTTATCCATTGTATCCATCATTTTTCAAAGCCAAACTTTTCCAAGACTTTCACTAAAAAACTGCGATCCACTTCATCATAAGCTCTCTTGATGTCCAGTTTAACCATCATTTTTTGAGCTTTGGAAGATCTAATTGAATGCACCGCTTCATGAGCAACAATGATTCCTTCAAAAATTGATCTCCCCGAAGAGAAACCACTCTGTTCTTCAGAAATAATCTGATTCAATACATGTTTCAATCTATTTGCAATCACCTTGGAAATAATTTTATACACTGTGTTGCACAGCGCAATAGGCCTAAAGTCCTCAAAAGAAACCTACTCATTTTTCTTCAGGACTAAGACAATGAAAGTAGCATTAAAGTCCTTAAGAATGAAACCACCTTTCCTAGATTCCTCAACTATCTCCCACAAATCATTTTCAAATAATGGCCATAATTTTTAGAAAAAAATAGCAGGGAAATCATCCGGCCCAAGTGCCTTATCACCTCCCAGCCCAAAAAGAGCAGCTTTCACTTCCAACTTTGAAGTAGGGGCAAGTAAGAATGAATTCATATCATTTGTAATAAGAGGGGGAATGACATCTAAAATTGCATCCAAAGTGCCTTCATCAATAGCTTCATGTGTTTTACATTTAGAGGAAAAGTCAATAGCCTCCTTATTAATAAGATCCCTCTCATCAATCTCCTCTCCAAAACTGTTCTTTATTCTATAAATCCTGTTATGTCTTCTTTTGATTTTTACTGAGTTATGGAAGAACTTTGTATTTTTGTCTCCAGCCTTCAACCACGTCTCCCTTGACTTTTTTTTCCAAAAAATTTCCACCCTATGAAGACTCTCATCTAATTCCTTTTTCAACCTTTTTTCCTCCTGAAACTCCACCTCATGCATACCCTTCTCAATAACTTTAAGGCTTAGCAACTGCAATTCTTCCTCAATCCTTCTAACATTTTCAAAGATATTCCTAAAAGTTTCTCTATTCCAGATCTTTAATTATTCTTTAAGAAATTGTAACTTTTTGAAGAAAATAAAAGCCTTATTACCTGTCCTTCTTGGAGCCGATTCCCACCATTTGGCGATTAGGTTGCCAAAATCAGCAGCCTGAAACCACATTGTTTCAAATTTGAAGGGACACCTTTTTGGGGTGTTTTCATCTTTTAAATAAAGATAGATGGGAAAATGGTCAGAGCCAGGAAACGGTAAAATCTCAGCTTCCCCGGTCCATGTAGCATTAGCCCATTCACCAGCTAGAAAAAACCTATCTAACTTTTCAACAATATTTAGGAAACCTTCCTTGTGGTTTTTCTAGGTGAAATCACCTTTCTTAAAAGCCACCTCAATCAGTCCTTCCTCATCCACAAAGTCACTAAAAGCTTGTTGACTAGTGTTCCTCCATCCTTTACCCCCATTCTTATCTTCAGGTCTTAGAATGGCATTAAAATCTCCACCTAGAATCACCATCTCATTTTTAAGATCCTTTAAAAGTGAGGCAAGCTTTTCCCATAAACGCAACTTCTGAAGACTATTATTTGGACCATAAATATTAAAAACCTAAAAATTGCAATTTAACTATTTTGAAATGACCTCCATCCACTAACAGTTTGAATCTTGCTTTCTTATAGTCACCTCCACCGAAGCTTCATTCCAGAGGATACCCAAACCACCGGAAGCTCCAAGTGCTTCTGACCAGCAACATTGCCATCTACTAAAAGTTTTGTCAAAAAACCCAAAATCCTCCATTTTAATTTTAGTTTCTTGTAGCAAAATTAAATCTGGTTTCGTTTGATCAAAACACCGCTTGATCAAACATAACTTATAATTTTGATTAAACTAAAGTAAATATTAGATAATACTTTCTTTATGACTATTTAATATTAATTATGACAAGTACTAGCACTATGTGGCACTACTCATGAAATATAGGTCAATGAGTTTGACTCAAAAAACTACACATTTGAATCCTGATAGAAATATCACTACTTTGGCACTTGTTTAGTGTTGTACCTTTTGAATTCGGTTGTTTAAGAATTTTTGAACATCAACATTTGTGATGATACTTTGTGATCCATCATCAGGATGCAAGATAAATTATTAATATAATTTATTGAATCGATCATTACAGTAACATACTATAATATAATTATATTATGGATTATGGGAATCTAATAGCTTTAATATAATTGATTTAATCAAGTGCTAGAATATATTTGACCTAATTAATTTATTAGTAAAGACATGATACTCATTTATTGATGGGGGTTGATAGAAGCATACAAATTTTAGGTCAAAGTGAAGAAGTGGATATTTAAGTGTCTATGCTAGTAACTTAAAATTCAAAACTAATAGCTTTACATATACATATACATATACATATACATATACATATACATATACATATACATATACATATACATATACATATACATATACGTACACATACATAGTTAATATTAAACATGGTTGAAATTATAAGAATGCTTGTTTCTTAGGCCTGTTTTAATTTTTAAAATAGATTTTGTTGATAAGGAAGGTAAAATACTCTTAATTAGTAGATCTAACCATAATAAAAAATATGTATTTTATTTATTAAATTCTTACATAAATAAAAAAATCATAAGTATAGTATATTGCTGTATAGAAAAAATGCATAAATTTAAACATAGTTGCATAAAATATATTTCACTTTGGATCAATGTATTGGATACATGATTATAACACATGATATGATAATTTAAATGCACTTGTTAACTAAAGACTTGTCTCCCTATTTAGAAAAATAATGATTGAGCTCTCATTTGTTCATTCATCATTGACATGATTATGATTATACCTTGTTACTTTATTTTATAAGTCATTTTTGTATATTTTTAAGAAGGATACCATTTTTTAGATCTAATATTTCCTTATATTAGATGTAATTTATTTAATGGTAACACATTATTAGAGAGCATAGGAAAATAAACATTTTTTTTCTTTTGTAGATACATCAAGAAGATCAATTGATTAAAATTATACATTAACAATAATGCTCAAAGTTAATTAAAAAAATTAATTGTCAAGAAATACACTCTAAGGTTACCTCTAGTATAATAACACATTATGTTAAATTAATAATAATTCTAAACAAGAGCTTCACTACAATAAAGTTCCTCTAAATGGTAGTTTTGTACTTTTGCAAAATAGAGACGTGTAAGAAAGGAATGCTTTAAAAATATGTAAAATGCTATATTATATTATTCAATAGTTTAATACATTTGTTTTGCGATATAAGAGTTAAAATAACTTTGGAAGATTATTAGTGATTCACTAAGAGAATATAATTTACAAACTACATGGAGAACAGAGATTGAAAAAAAATATGATTTTCTTTCATGAAAATTTGGCACTTGGATGATGACCATCAAATATAACTCATGAAAACTAAAATTTTATAGATTTTATGATAGTTAAAATTTTATAGATTGACACCATGCAAAAGCTACCAAAACATTACAAACCATAGCCAAATATGAATAACGAGATCAAATGATAATATATATTTTAATTCACTATTGACAAGGTGGTCTCTACAAATCATAATTTTTGCATAAAAGAATCATATACACAATTAACGAAATGGATTCTAGAAGAAAATGAATGTCTAAAACTCAAAAATAGAAATGATATAAGCCAAAATATATATATTTAGCTCTAGAAAGTTACAAACTTAAAAATTCTAGTCCATTCATCAAGTTTCATGTCCTCAACATCCTCTACTACAAAAGACTATTGAAGAAGTGCTCAACGTAAATTATAAGAGCCACTAGAAAATGTAACGGTTTTGGTAGGAAGGGAATATGTAACGGCTCTGTGAAGTCCATCATTGCCGTCTATTCCTCTTCCAGGCTATTTCGGTCTTCCCTGTGAATGTCGGTTGTTGAATATATAAAAGCAATCTTTGTGTGTGCTGCTGTTGTAACTTTTTCATAATTTGAATAAGAGATTTTCCTCTGCTTGAAGAGTGGATGTAATCCATAATAGCTAGATGAACCACTATAAACATTGTGTCTCTTGTCTATGTATTTTATCTTTTATCTTTCCATTCTGTTTTCAGTTCTCTAATTAGTTTTGGGTCTGCAATTTATTTTCAACAATTGGTATCAGAGTTGGTTAAGCTCGTTTGATTTTTTGGAAAATCGGTGAGGTTTTGTAGGTGCCATGGATGAAGCAGATAAATGGAAGATTGAGAAGCTTTCAGGGTAGAACTTTGGATTATGGAAAGTACAGATTGAATCTCTGCTTATCAAGCAAGATTTGCAACTAGCATTACTTGGAAAAACAAAAGGAAAGGGTTCAATGTCGGATGAAGATTGGGAGAAGATCGATCAGAAAGAAAAGGCAATGATCATCTTATCCTTATCAAGCAATGTGCTCTTCAATGTTTCGATAGAGAAGACCATGGAAGAGTTATGGGACAAGCTAGATCCTCATTATATGAGATAGCTTTAGCATCAAACAAAGTATTCATCATCAAGAAACTATATAATCTGAAAATGAAAGGAGGAGTGATATCAAATCATCTTAACGAGTTCAATATTTTAGTTACTCAGTTGATTTCAGTTGGCATCACATTAGATGATGAGATAAAGGTGATCTTATTATTATGCCCACTTCCAAATAGCTGGGAAGGAGTTGTCATGGCTATGAGCACTTCAGTTCTAGCCAAGAGTAAGTTGAAATTTGATGAAGTCACAGCCACATTACTTAGCAAAGACATGTGAAGAAAACAACAAGAACCCTCTTCCGGTGATGCTCTAACAGCTGTGAGCACAAGCAATAGAGGTAGAAGTCGTGAGAGAGGAAGAAATAACAATAATAACAATGGAAGAGGTAGATCGAGTCATCACTCGAAATCAAGAGGAAGAAATGGTGCATGCTGGTTTTGTGGAAAATCTGGGCACACAAAGAAGCAATGTTGGAACTATAAAAGGGCTCAAAATAATGTTATTAATGTCAGTGTTAATGCTGCAACTGATGGAGCTTTGGTACTTGCAATTGGCAACATGGATTTAGATTTGTGGGTTCTCGATTCTGGTGCCTCATTTCATGCAACTCCATGCTGGAGCGCTTTCACAAATTACCATGAAGGTATGTTTGGCAAAGTTTTTCTTGGGGATAATAAAGAATGTGATATAGTGGGAAAAGGGGATATTTTATTTTCGCTAAAAAATGGAAGCAAATGGATTTTAAAAGATGTTAGGCATGTTCCTACACTCAAGCATAATCTGATTTCTGTTAGTCAGTTATATACACAAGGCTGCCATGTTACTTTTGATTTAGCTTCTTGGAAAGTGTCCAAAGGTCAATTGATTTTAGCAAAAGGGTAGAAAACTGGAAGTTTATACACATTACAGTGTAATGGTGAAGTGGGAGCAGCCATGGAAGTTGCGGATAGCAATGCTGAACTTTGGCATAAGAGGCTCGGTCATATGAGCAAAATAGGTCTTGAAGTTATGCTTCGAAGAGACCAACTTCCAGGCTTATAATCGGTTGATTTGGAATTGTGTGAGCATTGCCTTTATGGCAAGCAAAATCGCACCAGCTTCGTAAGGACGGGTCATGAGAAGAAATCATCTCCACTAGAGCTCATTCATTTCGATGTTTTCGATCCTACGGAGGTAACTTCTATTGGTGGTGCTAATTATTTTGTCACATTTCTTGATGATTACACTCACAAAGTTTGGATTTACATGCTGAATAAGAAATTAGAAGTTTTTTCAAAATTTAAGAGCTTTAAGGCTAAGGTGGAAAATCAGATTGGAAGAAAAATAAAATGTTTACTAATGGACAATGGTGGTGAGTTTTTCTCTTCGGAGTTTGATCAATTTTGTGTAGATCATGGTATTTAGAGGATTAAAACAGTCCCGTATACACCTCAAGAAAATGGTGCAACAGAGAGGTTGAATAGAACTATTTTTGAGAGAGCTCGATGTATGTTGTCTAATGCCAGTTTGGGGAAGGAATTCTGGGTAGAGGCATGTAATAAAATAGTTTATTTAATGAATCGAGCTCCTTCATCACGTCTTGATTTTGACATTTTGGAAGAGAGGTGGGTTGGTAAGAGAATTTCTTTTTCTCATCTGCGTGTTTTTGGATGTGATGCATATGCTCACATTAATAAAGAGCATAGAATGAAATTGGATTTTAAATCTAAAAGATGCATATTTTTGGGGTATGGTGAGGATGAATTTGGTTATCGTCTATGGGATTCGATCACCAAGAAAGTGATACGGAGCAGGGATGTTGTATTTAATGAGAAATCATTCTCAGGCTTGCAAGTTCAAAATTCTTCTTTTGATGAATTAATTCAATCTGTCTAATAATGGAGATTGTATACAGCAAACTCCCTAGGTGACATTCCATCCCTCTACTACTGCTATACCTTTAGGCAATATAGATTCAACCCCAATCACTACTCCAATGCCAGTTCCCATGACTATGCATCCTACCATAGTCTCCACGTTGCCAATTTTATCTACCTACACTGGGCCTCCACTAATTCCTACCATAGCCCTTTAAAGCTCCTATCACCGTGAGAGAATAGAGCAGGAGGTCTTGCCTCCCACATATCCCCAACCGCAGAAGGGATTCAACTCAAATCCACCACAAGTCATTCTCCAAAACCCGCGTGATCCCTCTCTGTCACGCCAACAGGAGGAAGCCTCTTCAAAGCATGAATACTCTCTGCCACAGGTAGCTAGAGAGCAGCCTGTTCCTCTTACATTCTACTCCCTGCATGAGCACCCTCTGGGAAACATGCCCCACATGTTGTAGCCTACTCTATTTTCTATGCCCCTCCAGCTATCACAACCCTTACCAATTTGCATGAACTCCATAGCAGCTTGCGTGGAGCCTCCCCTATGCATGGACCAATCTCAATAGCCTGTGACAATACATGACATGGCCTTTGCTCAGGGAAGTGAGCCTAAGCCCTTGGGTCATTCCCTATAGGGCAAGCAACATAAGTTGCTACCTTCACAACCACCCGTGCCAGAGCACAATTGGGAAATAGGGGGTCCTCCATGTGAGGCAAGTCAACACATTAGTCTGATGCCTATTATTCCAAATACAGAGGACTCTGATGGTAACATTAATCAAAATAATCCTTTATGGAGGTCTACTAGAGAGAGGAAGCGTCCTCGAAAGTTTGATGATTATGAACTTTTATTTTCTTTGTGTTCTGATTCAGGCAGAGCCACAAACATTTAAACAGGCCTGCACTGATGTTAATTCAGTATTCTAGATGGATGCAATGAGAGATGAAATGGATTCTTTATCCAAGAATCAGACTTGGGACTTGGTTCCACTTCCACCAAATTGTAAAGCTCTGAAAAACAAATGGGTCTATCGCATAAAAGAGGAAGATGGAGGACGAAAGAGATACAGGGCCAGATTGGTAGTGAAGGGATTTTCTCAACAAAAAGGTGTAGATTTTAATGAGATTTTTTCTCCAGTGGTTAAAATGTAGACCATTCATTTGGTACTTGGCATGGTAGCAGCATGAGACCTCGAGCTTGAGCAACTTGATGTTAAAACAATATTTTTACATGGGGACATTGATGAAGAGCTATATATGGAACAGCTGGAAGACTTTGTCAAATAGGGGTAGGATCATTTATTTTGCAAGTTAAAGAGGAGTTTATATGGGCTGAAGCAAGCCCCTCGTCAATGGTACTTAAAGATTGATAATTTCATGACTCAGCAAGGTTTTACTCACTGTGAATCAGACCCATGTGTATACCTCAAAAGGCTTTCGACTAGTGAGTTTGTGATCTTGTTATTGTATGTTGATGATATATTGACTGCTGGTAACAGTATGAGAGTCATTCATGAGTTTAAGACACATTTTTCTCTTCATTTTTCCATGAAAGATTTAGGGGCAGAGAAGAGGATTCTTGGGATGGATATAATCTGAGATAGACATAAGAGAGAAATTAAGTTATCTCAAGAAAAATACATTCTTAAAGTTTTAGAGAAATTTAATATGACAAATGCAAAATCGGTTGCCACTCCATTGGCTGATCATTTTTGATTGTGTTAAAAAATGTGTCCTTCTACTCAGGAAGAAAAACAAGAGATGGCTGGTATTCCTTATTCTTTAGTAGTTGGTAGTTTGATGTACACCATGGTTAGCGCACGTCTGGATATTGCTCAAGCAGTGGGAGTTGTGAGTGGTTTTATGAGTAATCCTGGTAAAACTCATTGGTAACTAGTCCAATGGACTCTTCGGTATTTGAGAGGCACTTCCTCTCATGTTTTATGTTTTAACAGTAAGGCCCCTTATATTTGCGGATATGCTGATTCTGATATGGCTAGAGATTTAGATACAAGGAGGTCTACAATAGGCTATGTGTTTACTTTTGTTGGAGCAATGATTAGCTAGACTTCTCAGAAGCAACAAGTAGTTGCTCTTTCCTCCATCGAGGTTGAATACATTGCTCTCGCTGAGGGAGCTAAAGAGTTGATATGGTTACAATGATTGTTTGGATAGTTGGGATTTAAACAATCTGCATTTATCTTATTTTCTAATAGCAACAGTGCCATTCAATTGGCCAAAAATTCAACTTTCCACAGTCACACAAAGCATACTGAGACCAGATTTCATTTCATACGTCATGCTCTTGAAGAGGGAAGATTATAGTTAGAGAAGATTGATGCAAAGATCAATCTGGCTAATGTGTTCACCAAGGTTGTACCCAAAGAGAAGTTCAAATTCTACAGAGCTTCTCTTAGCATTGTCACTACATATCCATAAGTATTCCAAGTAGGGGATATCTCTGTGCAGCACTGATTGGACTTCAAGTGGGAGATTGTAATGGTTATGGCAGGAACAGAATATGTAACAGCTCTGTGAAGTCCATCATTTCCGTCTATTCCTCTTCTAGGCTATTTCGGTCTTCCCTTTGAATGTCAGTTGTTGAATATGTAAAAGCAATCTTTGTGTGTGCTGCTGCTATAACTTTTTCATAATCTGAATAAGAGATTGTCCTTTGCTTGAAGAGTGGATGTAATCTAGAATAGCTGTAAAAAAGTTTTGGGTCTGCAATTTATTTTCAACAGAAAATACATGTAAAAAAAGAGAGTAGATTTGCAAAAGCAAATGAAACAGCTCTCATATCTAACTATATTTCATAATAAAAAAAATTAGATATTAAGAGAGAATAACTCTCATATCTAGCTATATTTCATAATAAAAAATTAGATATTAAGAGAGAACAAGTATAAAGTATTGTGAGAATGTGAGATATGATTGAATAACCCCACCACATATAGGATTTTGATAATTCAATAAAGATAACCAAGGCTATTAGAACTCACTAAGGACACCAAGATGGTAAAGGCTTTATGGTGTAATTCAAGTCTAGAATTCTAAGAAAAGAAGACCCCAATTTACCTAAAAAGCCAATAATAGCCTCAACCAAAATTTTCCAACCAAAAATCAAAAGAACTTGGAATCATAAATATATACATCCAAATATAAATTTCTATGTTTGATGCAATCAAATCCAATTTTGCAACAACAAAAAGGTATTCATACACAAATTTTCCTATTATTAAATCCTCGTGAGTTGAATAAGTGCCTATGACAATCTCATCAACACCAGATACCATTATGATGATTCAATTGCCTCTTTGTAGAATAACACAACTAAAAAAAAATAGAAAACAATTGGACTGCAAAAAACTATTCTTTGTAAAATCAAGGGTGATACAAAAATGGAGTTACAGAGAATAATTAACAAGATTTCCAAGGAATACTTGTTCGGAAAAAAGAAAACTTTAGCATGAGAATAAATTATCCAGCATATAGCCTTTTAATTTGAAATGTGCCCATAACTCCCTATTTCCTTACCATTCACCATATGTAGATAAGTATGCAAAATATGAAAGCACTCTGACTGCATGTGGACATTTCAACAAAACCCATATTTTTCTCTACAAAGTTAGTGCAATATAGTCATCTTTGATAATGCAAATTATCAGTACATTATAGTCATCTCTGATAATATAAATTATCCTAATACAATCCAATAAAAAATCTCTTCCAACATTTTAGTTTATAGTTAAAAGACTTACCGATTCTAAGATTTGATAAATAAGATATACATTTTTTTGTTTTATCATTCTTATATAACTAAAATCTCCTTTCTTAGAGAGCATGTCAATTTGAAGACGTCAACTAATTATTATTATTATTTTTGGTCAAATAGAAAAGATGAATCTATCTACATCCATAAATGATTCTAATGAAGTGAACAATCACAAAGACAATCAATTTTTATATCACATTAAGAATTAAGAATAGGAGAAAATAAAGATCTTGAGGAGATAATGTTTTTAATTGAAGGAAAACTAGTTTTATAGGGATCAAAAATCCAAGTACACAAAAATAAACAAGAGAACCAACTATATACCAACACCAAGCAAAAGAGACCAAAAAATTGGAGAACACCACCCAACATCGCAACACACCACCTACAAACTATTGACTAAATCTACATTCTTTTGAATAAAATCAACATTGATACTCCTAACTTTCTTAAATAAATTATCAATAGGAGTAACCCCCTTGTCCTTACTTATTAACTTGGTAGCAAGGACATGAAGAACATCCTTGTTTTCCCTTTCTATAGTCGCATCTTCTTCCCTGGTTGATCTCATGTCCTTGAAATGGGCTATTTTAGCTGACTTAATGCTCGCAAAAGGAGAGGCATAGATATCCTTAGATATACCTTCAAAAGATACTGCCTGGTCATTCAACTTCAAGAGGTCCTCAATGTTATTGTCCATGGTAGTCTTGCTAACTGCAACCACCACTCTGACCTTATCCTATATCATATTTAGGGTATCCTCCAAACTATTTATCCTCTTCTTGTAATCATCCTTCGGCTCACTTATTCCCCTTGCCAAGGTATTATTACTCTCTACAATAATATCCAACTATTGTTTTGAGGAGAAAATGTTATCTTTCAAGCTACTGATTTTTGCCACAATGTAAGAGAAAATAAGACCATTTTCAAATGTTAACCCTCGTTCAAATGCTTTAACAAATTGGAAAACATTGTCAGGGAAACAAGGATTATGGTTTGAGGAGGACAACTCTCGAACCTTATTCTATATGTCATTCCAACCTTCATAACTACTCAATATCTTGAGATTTCTTTCCATAATTCGATAAAACTTCCATAATTTTACGTTTTAGATACTATGGTTTTCTTCAAAGCTAGAAGGTAAAAGGAGGGTTGTTGGGTTATTACCAAGAGATTCCAATTTTGTGTATTGGTGTACATGTAGTTAATAAATAACTCTTTTTAAGGATTTGAATTTGAGATGTTCATTATAATTTATTTTTATTTGTTTGAATGAAAGAAAATATTCTTCATAAAAATTTAAATAAATAATTGAAAATAAAGCTTTCATTACTCAATATTAATGAATTAGTTTTTTAACAATATTATTAATGTATGACAATTTCAAGTTTGAGCTTATAGATTTTTGTTTTCAAAACTGCTTAATTTTTTTCAATTGTTATTATCAAGTTATTATGGTACTAGTAGGAACTAGTATATATTTTGATCAATAGTCTCTTAAACAAAATTATAAAAAATGAAATAAATTTAATTGAAAGAAGTAAGATTTTTTAAAGATATTTAAGATGATTTTTCTATATTCACATTATTTGAAACCAAAAAGGTTATTTATTTATAGCTTGTTTAATCATTTAATTCTTAAATTTTTAATGATTAAATTTCAAATAAAATGATAAAATTTATGAAAATAAAAAATTATTCATCATCATCATCATCATCATCATCATCATCATCATCATCATATATATATATATATATATATATATATGTATGTATGTATATATATATATATATATGTATGTCTATATATATATATATATATGTATGTGTATATATATATATATATATATATATATATATATATATATATATATATATATATATATATATATATATATATATATATATATATATATATATATATATATATATATATATATATATATATATATATATATATAAAAGAGTAATAAAAAGATAAATTATTCTTTAAAATAACATGATATTATCTATTTAAAAGAAGTAAAGTTTTAAATTAGAAATATATTTTCTTTAATGTTAAGAAAATCCAAGTAGTATAAAAGAAACTATACTTGTAATGAATTTCAAAATATTTAAATATAAAAAATAAAATATAAATTTAATTTAATTTAATACAATATACAAATAATTACTTATCTATCCTTTTTATTAATAATTTTAACATAATATATAATGAATAACAATTTTCACATCAAAATATAAATAGCGCTATGTGTATGACAATATTTAGACAATTTAGAAAAAAAACTAAATAATATAGCGCCTAGAATCTCGAATAGCCTAGAAAAAATTTAATCCTCTTGCTATTCTCCTTCCCATCCTTTTGGTTCGTTTTGTGCGTGTTTATCTTTGTTCGATTAAATAGAATATAAGCTTGATTTTACTAGTTTTTCCTTCATGAATATTCAATGAATGATTTCATGATTCTTGGATGTTGATCATATACATTTAATATCTTATTAGTTCCTCCCAACGATAGGATACTTACGCACCTGTTTAGGTGCATATTTTTTATCTGAGCTATTAACGAGCAAATCAGAAGAAAGAATTAAAATTATATGGACAAAAACACTATAGTTGAATAAGAAAACAAATATATGATATTTCTGCTTTCTTATTGGTTGGTTTTCCTTAGAAAAAGTAGAAAATCATTAACATTGATCCTGATCGAGCTATTTGCAGATGTTACACTGAAGATGACACAGAACTTCAGGGCACACTGCATGTATGAAGTTGTCTATAATTTTTGAACAAATTTTCTTTGAAGCATCAGGGAATCCCATCGATAAAAATAGCATGAAATGGAAGTATTTAAGCTCAGTTAATTACAAATGGTTGAATCTTGAGTGGATAAATTCTACCTATTAGGATCAAATGGCTTTTTGGCGATTAAAATCATTGACACCTTTTGAAAAGTTCAAAATATACATTTCAAAAATACAAAACATATGTTTATGTTCTTCACACTACAGTAGTTTCAAATAAATACCAAAAATTTCATGACTTTTGTTGGAAGCTATGTTGAGGGCTTCTCATCCTGTCTCTTTGACATTGAGATTAATATAACATGCCACATTTTCTGATCTCAGATTGTCCTTTGTTTGGTAAGCAAGCTTTATGGGCTGATCTCAATAGTGGTCATCTCCCTATATAGTATGATGCCCATTTTCATTACTGTACTGATGCTCCATATGGCTGCAGCTGGTTGTGTTGCCACTGCAGATGTTATTATGGATGCATGCTTAGCAAAAACCAGCATTCACTTTCCACTATTGGCATCCGATATGCAGAGTTTATGTGTCATGAGCTCATCAATAGGAGCACTTGTAGGTTTCTCTACAAGTGATGTGGCAGTGCATCTCCTTGGTGCTCAGGTTCTGATTTCCATATATTTACTCCCCTTACAAACAGATTGTGTTTATAGTTCCTTTGATAACCTCACACCTGGCGTTGGAAAGTTAATGAAAGTGGCATTATTTTCGTTTAAGAATTCCATAGTATGAGGTTGAAATGGTAAAATATTTCAAACCACCAGCTTTGGAGTTCGATCACGAGGACTAAAATACTCTATTGTTGGGCTTGCATTTATTGGGTGCATGTATATTAACACATGATATCGCCTGTGCATGATTTCTGATAGGGAGCATTAGGATTGCTCTACATCCCAACCATAATGCTCCTTTTCCTTGGATTTATTCTTTATGAGCCTCATATTACTAACCATGCACACAGCAGACAAGTCATTCATGAACTCTCTTTGTGATATTAAGTTTTTCAATTTGCTTACATTTCAGAACTAAGCATAATTTTAGTCAGTTCTTGACTTGGTCTTTTAGAAGTTGTTGGAGGCAACCGATAGTATGTGGAAAGCTTTGAAGTGTCGTAAAGTATGGATACCTCTCTATATGTACGTATCATTATCTATGAGTTTGAATATCTAGGAAGGAAATTTTTTTGGTGTACAAATCCCAAAGCAGACCCAACATTCTCTCAGGTATGGCATTACTTCAGCTTTTTCTGCTCTTTATTGGTTGATAATTTTTGCAAGGCTATTCCTTCCTTATTACAAACCTAGTGAGGAAAAAATGAGTTGCGCTAGTAAGTGCTATAAAACATGTATCATCGTAATAGTTTCAAAAAATATAGCACAACAAATGCTACTATTATAGACCTTAATTTTGACCTTTCATTTTGCAGAGCACTCTGTTCGTAATAAATGTTGCAACACTTTTATGGATAAGAAAACAGATCATGTAGGACAGCCAAATGTATACAATACGAGAGACAGAATATAATGGGTAGAACGACATAAAAATGTATCAATTGGATGTATAAGAAATTAGAATCTTCTTGTTTAGTTTATTAATCTTAAAGTAAGCTTGGTAAGCTAATCTCCATGGTTTATAGCCTAGTCTTACAAGGTTTAGTTTGATTATATTTGTTTTACTTAATTGATTTAATGGTCAAACAGTTATAGCAATTGTATAATTGATCATACTAGAATGCCATCTAAATAAATAGAAATTTGAATACTGAGCTACTTTGGTGATTGATGTTCTTTTTAACTTATTGGTTGATATATAGAGTCAAATCTAGTAGGCAACAACTTAACTTAATGTAAAAAGTATCTCCAACTGCAACTTTCCTAGGATTTGATATAAGTAATCTAGTTACCTTTAAAATTCATAATTTTTGTGTTGCCCCCTGACCCGAGGAATTCCATTCGCGCTCTTTTGCACTAGTTTTGTAATGCACATTAGAAATAATTTGGGCCCATTTTAAAGGTTTTATGGTGCTTTTGTTGTCTTCAAAAACTATAATTTATTCTAACCATGGTCCATGACAATGTTGTATAGAATATATACAATAATTTACTAATGGGAGTCTTAAGTCAACTATTTATTGTGCATTGAATGACACACTTAAGGGAGATGTATTAAGTTTTAAAAAATATCAATTAATTTGGAATAGTAATTAATTTTTTCCTTACTGTTTTTATGTTCAGCCAATAGAAACACACATAATTAATTTTTTTAATATTTTAAAAATATGTTAATATTTATAAACTATAGGAAATACATATAGATTCAAAAATTCTCAAATTCTATTGGCTGAATTAATTGCCTAATTGCATCTAAGGGAGAACTAATAATAAAAGCTTTGTCCAACATTCTATTTAAATCCATAAATAACTATGTTTGGAAAATATTAACAAGATTTAATGCTATATTTGAATCCAGAAATAAATTTTGCAATTGAAAATAGACACGCAACTACACTTAATGGAACATGAGAAAATAGACAACCTATGTTAAATCCAAATTCGTATTCATATTTGTTTGAATAACTGTAAAGAGAAATGCAATGTTTAGCTCATACAATTTCGCGACTGATTTATTCCCCGAACTTTTTGATTTCCCGTTGCGCGTCCCCACAATTTATCATATAGAGAACATATCGATTAGTTTGGATGCTTTTCTATACATATTTCCAACGCGAATCACTTTTTTTTTTGTGAACCCAAGAATATTATTACACTTGATTATGGTTAAAGCAGGTGAGAAACAAGGACAATCGCTCTTTGATGTGTTCCATTCCAGACATATATTCTCTCTCAATGCTGAATGCCTCACAATGCTGGGACATCATTTATTGTTAACGCACCTTTAACAGAAATATTGTCCTTCAAACATTTGGTATAAGGCAAAGCTGCCATGTTTTATCACGCTTTACAGCTGAATGCTTCTTCATGGGTGATATGTGATATGACTACACTATTTGGTATTTAAAAAGTGATGTAATTTATGTAAAGTAAATGCATGCATGTGGTCCTTAAAAATGGTTCCTCCTAGTGAAGGATGTGTCGGGTAGAATATATATCTTACAAAACTCATCAATTAGCATAGCTGTCAATAGTATCAGATTAATATATGAAAATCGAATGGCTTGAGTGTGAAAATTCTATTGCAGTCACTGATTATTAATCTCTTATCTTATAAAGATTATTTAACTGCCAAAAATAAATTCACAGCTAATATTGACAAATAATACAACTGCAACTTCATCAATAAAAATACGCGGAAAGAAATACGCAACACAGAGAACACAATATTTTTGGACAATTGTCCCTGGAAAAACTCCGAAGGGAAAACCAGTACTGCAGATGAGAAATATATTAAACTTCAGCAAATTAAGAGATACAAAATTCCTTGCCTCTCACTAGCAAAACTCAGACAATCTCCCAATTCCTCCTACTGATATTCCTCCACTGCTATCCCCAGCACTATCACTACGCCCCTTGCTAACACTGCAAGACTTGTTTGCTATCACTGCAAACACATTTGCTATCACTGCAAACACATTTGCTATCACTGCAAATGCTCTCCAAGATGTGTTTTCCAAATGCCCCTAGACCTCTTTTTATACTACTCTCGTTGGTAAACCAACGGCCGAGATTGATTCTCAATCAATGGTTGAGATTAAAACAACTCAACAACCAATAACAAAATCGGTTTCTAGTTGCTTCCAAAAGTAGTCAATTAATTAACAAATAATTGTCCCCACTTTAACTAATTAGTTAGAAAAATAATTACTTGCTAAATAATAGCATATGGACAAACAACTGTCCAAGCTAACAAACTAACACTCCCTCTTAGCGAGGAAGTTGTTCTGCATGACACCTAACTTATCTCTGAAGAAGATAAATTTTGTCTTCCCCAATGCCTTTGTTAGAATGTCTGCTACCTGCTCCTCTGTAGGTATGTATTGTAGCTGAACAACCTCCCGTTGTACACAATCCTTGATGAAGTGATACCTAATGTCTATATGTTTAGACCTATCATGAAACACTGGATTCTCTGACAACTTGATGCAACTCTGATTGTCGCAATGTATCATAGTAGTCTCAACCCTCTAACCAAACAAGGCTACTAGCAACTTCCGAAGCCAAATAGCTTCACACATTGCCATGCTAGCTGCTATGTATTCTGCTTCTACAGAACTCAAAGCTACAGACTTCTACTTCCTGCTGAACCAAGAGACAACTCCCGATCCCAAACTGAAACAACACCCTGAAGTGCTTCTCTTTTCTATTGTACTGCCTGCCCAATCTGCATCAGTATAGCATATCAACTTGATACCTTCACCTCAAACATATCTGATCCCGTACGCAATTGTACCATGCAAATAATGTAGCACATGCTTTGCCACTGTCCAATGCACTCTCTTTGGCTCCACCATGAACTGACTAAGAGAGTTCACTGCAAAGGCTATATCTAGCCTAGTTTTGGCCAAATACATGAGCAAACCAATCAACTGGTTGTATAAGCTGGGATCTACATCCTTCTCCTTAGATGTATCTACCTTCCTCCAATTCATGATCATGGGTGTAGACATGGCTTTGCAATCCTCCATCCTGAATCTCTTCAAGATTTCAATGCAATATTTCCCTTGCCCAAGGAAAATCTCTCCATTTGTCTGCCACACCTCCATGCCTAGAAAGTAGTGCATAAGTCCCAAATCCTTCATCTCGAACTCTGCTGCAAGATCCTTCTTGCACTCCTCTATGAGCCCTAGTGAACCTGTTAGAAACAAGTCATCCACATATAGATCAAGAATGAGAACCTCACCCCCAACCACCAAGTAGTAGAGGTTAGCATCTACCTCACTCCTCACAAAGCCCATTACTTGCAAGTAACTATCAATGCGCTCATACCATGCTCTAGGAGCTTGCTTGAGTCCGTATAAAGCTCTCTTGAATCTACACACATGGGTCTCTTTACTGTGTGCTACAAAGCCTTCTGGTTGCTCTATGTATACCTCCTCCTTCAACTCACCATTAAGGAATGCTATCTTAACATCCATTTGATGGATCTGCCATCCCATCTGTGCTGTAAATGAGATTACAGCTCGTATAGAAGTATACCTGGCCACAGGAGCAAATGTCTTCTCATAGTCTATTCCATCCTTCTAAGAGAACCCCTTTGCCATGAACCTTGCCTTGTATTTCTTGAGGCTACCATCTGCACCATGCTTGATCTTATAGATCCATTGTGATCCAACCACTGCCCTATCTGTTGGTCTAGGCACTACCTCCCACACATCATTCTGCATTATTGAGGTATATTCCTTAACCATCGCATCTCGCCACACTTGATGCTGTGCAACATCTTGATAATTGGAAGGCTCACTGTCTACCAACTGGCTGACTAAAGCCACATAGTCATTGAACTTGGCTAGTTGTCTCCTTTCTCTTATACTCCTCCTAGGAGCTCCCACTAACTCCGAAGTATCCCTTTGTTGAACCTCATGGTTCCTGCTACCAACTATAGAGGATGAAATATCAACCTCCATATCTTCTAGATGCATATCTTGTTGCACCAGTTGCTCCATACTCTATGAAATCTCATCATCTGAGCCTATGCTAGTACTAGTAACTATACTCGAGCATTGTTGCCCTTGACTTGATTGAGCTACTCTTGGAGATTTTGTTGGCTGCTCACTTTGATCTTCTGCTGGCAAATCTCTAGACCTCCTAAATGCCTTGTCCTCCATGAACTTGACATCATGTCTAACTATAATCCTCTTAGTCCTTGGAATAAATATCTGATATGCCTTTGAGGTTTCACTGTACCCAACAAAGTACCCCCTCTCTGCAGTCTGATCTAACTTTGTACGTGTATCACCTGGAATATGGCCATATGCCAAACTTCCAAATATCCTGAAGTGACTGACATTTGGCTTCTTCCTTGTGAAAGCCTCTTCTAGTGTCATCTTACCTAGTACCTTATGTGGAACCCTGTTATGTATGTACACTACTGTACTACATGCCTCTGCCCATAAGTAGCGGGGCATATCCTGGTCATGTAGCATAGCCCTTGCTGCCTCTGATATGGATCAGTTTTTCCTCTCAACAACTCCATTTTGTTGTAGATTGTAAGGAACAGTCCACTCTCTCTTGATTCCTTCCCTAGTACAGAACTCCTGGAATTCATTTCCTTTGTACTTGCCTCCATTATTTGACCGAAGAACCTTAATCTTCCTTCCTATCGAGTTCTCCACAAGAGCCTTGAACTCTTGGAAGTGACTGAAAACCTCATCCTTGGTCTTCAAGAAGTATATCTAGGTCTTCCTAGAGAAATCATCAATAAAAGTAACATAGTACTCATATCCTCTGAGAGACTTCATCGACATTGGTCCACCTACATCTGAATGTACTAAATCAAGAACACCCTCAGATCTGGTGTCACTCCTTGGAAAAGATGCTTTTGCAAACTTCCCCAACACACATCCCTTACATACATCATCATGCTCTGTGCTCACCTCAGGAACACCTGTCACTGTCTCACGAAGCAATTTAAGTGCTCCATGATGTATATGGCCCATCCTCCTATGCCATAGCTCTCCAAGATCTCTAGGATTATTGCTACTCATAAGTGCCTTAGGAGTGTCAAACTGCAGCCTTTAAAGGCATCCACTCCTAACTCCAATAGATATGGGTGATTTCCAATCCTTGTGCTTGATCAACACATGTGTCCCTCTAAAAAATACATTATACCCTTTATCCTGAAGAATAGATATAGAAATTAGATTCATACCTAATCTTGGCACATGCAACACATCACGAAGGGGAATAATCTTCCCATTCTCCCTCTGAAACTATACAGTCCCTTTTCTGACTGAGTTGAGTTTGGACAAGTTTCCCATAGAAATCTAGGTACTAGTACTCTCCTCCTTGTAACTGGAGAAGTACTCTCTAACTCCTGTCATATGAAATGACGCCCCACTATCTATATACCAAACACTCTGTGAGGTTGAGCTAACCATACAAGCTATGAGTGCGAACTCATCTTCCAATCTACTAGAGAGCTCATCTACACTTGTTGAAGCTGCCACCTGCTTTTTGCCCTTATTTTCATTCTTCTTCCTTTCTGGGAAATCATTGACATAGTGGCCAAACTTGTGACAACCAAAGCACTTGACCTTAGATAGGTCCTTCTTCTTCTCACCTTGTGAGCTTGATCCTTTACTAGACCCCTTCTTCAATTTTCCCTTTCCCACTAGGGCAACATTTTCTTGTTCTACCTCAATCTTCTAACTCTTGGTGTTGGCTCCATTGACAAGACTAAGTCTAAACTCCTCCTGAGTGAAATCACTCCACAGTCGATCCCAACTCGGTAAGGTGTCTCATCCACTAACAACTTGAACAAAGACATCCCATTGTTTAGTAAACCCATTTAGGGCTATTCTAACTAGCTCATCATCACTGGGGCTATATCCAATAGCTGCTAACTCATCCTTGACAAGCCTAAGCCTGGTGTGGTAACTTGTGACGTCTTCTCCCTTAATCTTCTGGGTATTCTTTAACTTTTCTCTGAGAATCAACTTTCAATTGGTGATAGCATTCTGGTACAAATTTAGAATGGCATCCCACATCTTCTTTGTAATATCTAACTTTGTAATATGTGGAATAATATGATCCTTGACACCATCAAGGATTATCCTCCTTGCCTTGGCATCATCCTTCTTGTATGCTGTGAGGTGTGTTGCATTTGAGGGTACAACTACAACAGTGGTAACATACTCCTTGATACCATTCTCTTCGAGCAATAAAGAAATTTTGGCTTTCCAGACACCAAAATTGGAGGCACCATCTAATCTGTCCTGATCTCTCAAACCAGCCACAACCATCTCAAAGAAATAAAGAAATAACTCGAAAGAGGTCAAACTAGGTTTTATAAACCCTTGATTTCTTTCCTTCCTAGGGTAAACTTTTTCTACCCTCAACTTAGCTCTGATACCATGTGAAAATTCTATTGCAGTCATTGATTATTAATCTCCTATCTTATAAAGATTATTTAACAGCCAAAAATAAATTCACAGCTAATATTGACAAATAATACAATTGCAACTTCATCAATAAAAATATGCAGAAAGAAATACCCAACACAAAGAACACAATATTTTTGGACAATTGTCCCTGGAAAAACCCCAAAGGGAAAACTAGTACTGCAGATGAGAAATATATTAAACTTCAGCAAATTAAGAGATACAAAATTCCTTGCCTCTCACTAGCAGAACTCAGACAATCTCCCAATTCCTCCTGCTGATATTCCTCCACTACTATCCCTAGCGCTATCACTGCACCCCTTGCTAACACTGCAAGACTTGTTTGCTATCACTACAAACACATTTTCTATCACTGCAAATGCTCTCCAAGATGTGTTTTCCAAATGCCCCTAGACCTCCTTTTATACTACTCTCATTGGTAAACCAACGGCCAAGATTGATTCTCAATCAACGGTTGAGATTAAAACAACTCAACAACCAATAACAAAATCAGTTTCTAGTTGCTTCCAAAAGTAGTCAATTAATTAACAAATAATTGTCCCTACTTTAACTAATTAGTTAGAAAAACAATTACTTGCTAAATAATAGCATATGGACAAACAACTGTCCAAGCTAACAAACTAACATTGAGATTATAGTTTTAGGATTAAAAGTGTTATTTTCAATTTCTCTTTAATGATATAACATCAGGTGATGCGATTTTCTTCAGCTTTGATACTTTTCATGATCATATGATACGTGTCCCGTGATAGTAACGGAGGAATAAAACTTTAGTTTTAATTGAGCTTAATTCTAGAGAAGAACATTGAGCGTCATATTGTCAAATGTTTATAAACTATAATCACCACTTGTAATCAAGGAGGTGCAATAGTTATTTTGATAGTAAAATATATTTTGAATAAGATAGTAGAGGGTACAAAATTATATGTACAATATTACTTAATGTAAAAACAATAATTATTAGTAATAATTATTTGTAATATATATTTGAGAGGACTATGTTCAATCTAGATTCACAAGAATAGATATGTAGAGGGAAAAGCCTATAACAGAATTTAATTATATTAGATTATTTTTATATTTTTTATTTATAACATAGTGATTCATTATTAAGATTAGGAAAGTGAAGGTTGTCATTGATACACATAGGTGGATTGTTTTGATTGTGTTTGGAAATAGTGCCTTAATATATGTTTAATTTGTCATGAGATGAATTATTTAGATGTTCTTCAATAGTGATGTTACCTCGATCAATGATCCTAGATGATATTTTTCAATTTTGAGCAATTTGAAGTTTTATGTCCTTTGGTCCTACGATATTCATAGTAGTCTTTTTTGTTCCACCAAGATGGTTTAAAATATCCTAGATCATAATGTATTGCTTCTAGAAGTATGATGAGATTTGATTGGGCAAGCTTCTTAAAAGATGACCTAATTTGTTCTCTTAAAGGCATATACTTATGTTTTGGTGCTTAGAGATTTTTTCCCATAGGTTTTTTGTTTGGAAGACTATGGGAGTTCATTTGATGTTTATCCTTTTTGTAATGTTTGACATATGAAATACAAGGATGACTCTAACCTAAGACATAGACAGAGTCTTTAAAAAACAAGAGAATAAATAATTTGAAATTAAAGTATTATATCTCAAAATATTTAGCAAAGAAGAAAAACAAAGTGAAAAAATTAGAATATTAATAATAATTATTATAATTATTTTATAGTTATAACATGAATTAATCACAACATGTTCACTTTCTTTGTTTTCCTAGATAGAATGTAAGAGTATTTTTTACATGCTAAAAATATAAAACAACTAATTCCTACCTCAAGTTGATGACTTGTGGATTCCAAACATTTTAAAAATTTTATTGCAGAAACTAAGAAGTATAAGTAAACAACTTAACAATTTCTAAGAGTGAGATCACAAACAAGTCTTGACACCCTATTGGAAATAGCCATAAAATACACACTCAACTCTAAAATGGTAAAAGAAAACAATCATTCCTCCACTATGAGGGTCTTGCATTAAATTCCATCCGTGTCTATATCACCAATGGTGTTATAGATACTTTAAATATACTAAAAACTTGTATTGTCAACTCTCCCTTGTTCATACATTGATGATCAAGGGATGGAGTAGTATCAACTATTGTATTGAGGTCATGGTTTTTTTTCAACAAATCCACTTTCAAATTCTATATTGCATTAGGGTAGTCTAGAAAGGTTTCCAGTTTTGACATATCTGCAAAGCCTTTATATTGTAATTATCATAAAAAAGCTTTGCTAGTGACACTTAAGAATGCATACTCCTAACCTTTTCTAAAAGGATTTTAGAACTACTTTCATTTTGATTGCACATTATGATTTATTATTATTTTTCTTCGAATCAATACAAAATATTATTAGAATATATGATTACAAAAATCCTCAAGAAAAGAATCTTGGTATCAATTGAATAGAAATTATGATAAAAAATATCAGTATAAAAAATTTTAAATTTTGACTTAAATTCCTTTAATTCTCTTCTAAGTAAGACCGAAACATAACTGGAGTATATTTAAGTATTTTGACATCAAGGAATTATCTTTTATCCTAGTTATGTATTGTAAAAGATAGGTGTTGCCATATTGATCATGAGCCAAAGTTTTCTTCCTCATGCATTCAAGTGGTTGCATATAAAACTATTGTCTAATTGACCAAATGCACTTGATCACTAAGGAAAAGATTTGAAAATATAACATTAATAAAGTTTGAACCCATAATTTTTTCATTTGAGATAAAGAAAATAGAAGAAAATCCCTTAAGTTTTGTATTTTTCTTACTCATGAACTGTATGTCTAGGGTTATGTGAATTTTCAAATTCCAATTTATCCTGAAGCTTCTGTCGTGAGCTGTGGCTTTACCATTACCCAAAAAGAGTTTCAACATCTCTTAATAGGTATACCACTCTCATATATTTTACCCATTGACCTTTAATCATCCTAAATATGATTTAGTAACATAATTTAGGATGTGTTCCAAAATAATTCATTATTTCAAATATTTGGAGAGATTTCATGCAAAAATAATTTATGAACATTCCTTGACATGACATTGTTCTGAGGCATATTGCAAAACAATTAACATTTGTTGTCTATGATTCCAAATTTTTTATGAATGTCAAACATTACTTTTCCAAGTATAATTTTTAACAAAAACCTCCCTAAATCCTTTGACCATTGCAGTCCATGAGATGACATCTCTTTGAGGCTTTTTGTCAAATATATCATGTGCCTTGTTTATGCTTCCACATTTTTCAGTGGCTTTTGTCAAATAGTTTTCATGCATTGTTCATCTTTCCACATTTTGTAGAGAATTTTTTGTCAAATACATCACATGCCTTGTGCATGCTTCCACATTTTGTAGAGATTTTATGTCAAATGGTATGCATGCCTTGTTCATGCTTCCACATTTTGTAAAGGAATTTTGTTAAATAATTCACATGCCTTGTTTATGCTTCAATGTTTTCATATATTTATAACAAAGAATTTCCAATGATAATTTAAATCTATCTTCATTTTGATTAGATGGAGGCTAGAAAAGGTTGTTGAATCTATCTTTACAATAGGCCCACAAGGAAAAAAACAAAAAACAAAACATTTAACTATTGTTCAAACTCTCCTTCCAATACTCGGTATGATATGCACTAATAAAACAACAAAAAAATAATTAATAAAGCCTTCCTTTATCCCTTAATATCTTTCTAGAATTTTTTTTTATATGTCCCCAGTGCCTTTAAATAGCCATGTAATACTTTGGTCAAGAGAAATTTCTTAGATATGTCAAAAATTTCTTCAAGATTTCTCTTAGGCCAATGAAAACATAAAGATCCAATTTTTATTTGTTTCACTTGGCTTTGCATCCAAGTCTATTTTATAACAAAGAAAGAAATATAAAAAATGGAAAAAGATTACAACAAACACAATAGACTCCTTGGAAGTGCTTCTTGAGGAGACTCTACAGGATGTTGGCTAACCTTCATCATAATTTCATTATTATGATAGTATACTTGACCTTCCATCTACAAAATCCATGTTCCTATATCTAGGACATCATTATCCACCAATGGAACATCATAAGTGATTTCAACTGTTGATTGATATAAAAAATGACTATTTAATTTTTTTGAATGAGACAAAAAATTTCTTGTCGATATAGCACATAATAAATACCCTATTAGTTGTTTAAAATTTTTATTATTGAGTACCCACTCAATCTAGGAAGGTTTAAACTCAATTTGATGGCTCTTCTATTGGGAACCTAGGTCAGATAGGTAGGGGTAGTCTCATTAGAGATAGTTGTGGATAATCTCTTCTTTCCTATATGGTTAACTTGGGTGTCCAAATAACCCACACATATAAGGTGTTGATGACTTTACATAAGATAGAAATGGTAATTAATCATGGTTTCAAAAAGGTCACTATTGAGGGGGATGCCCTTAATATAATTATGATGCTTACGAGGGCTCATAACCCAAAATTGGAAACTAAGGAATTCAGCATGAGATGCATAGGGATAATGGCCATGTTGGATGGAGTTAAATTCCAACACATCTATCATGAAGGAAATGGAGTGGAAGAAAAACTTTTTTCCATGGGAATATTTATGCAAACCCTTAAAATTTTCTTCATGGTCCAATAATTATCTCAACAAGATCAAGATGAGATCTAGAAAGATATTACCACACTTAGAAAAGGTCACACTTTCCCTAAAATACATTAATTATGATGAAAAATTATTATTAAAGATGAGGGATTTGAGATGTTTTGATATTATTTCTTTGGTTTTTCTGATTGTTACAGTTATTTATTTGAATTCCCCTATGATCGTCTTTGTGAAGTTTCTCTACAACAAAACCATGGGAGGTGATCTTATTTACACTAAGCTAGAAAACTTTGATGAATTTAAGAGTAGCAATGTCCTTTAGCCTATTCTACAAGTAGAAAATATGGAAAATTATATTTGACGTATGAGATTTTTCAAACTCGAGCTCTATGAGAAATTTTTGGAGGCTTGGGACAATGAGAATATTAATATTCATGGTGTTTTATTTTTGGTCTTAGAAAATTTGATTACAAATACTATTAGTTAGGATGAAGAAGGAAAGGTTCACCTACAAACTCTAATGGGCACTACAAGAAGGATGTTAAGAGTTGTTTTGGCGGTGAAAATGTTCCAGGACTACAAAATGGGCTCAATAGGATAGAATTTCTATGAGAATAGAACAATGTGGCATTGGTGTTGATCAATTTTTTCACCCTTGAAGGCGGGTTCAAATTATTTCACTCTCATATTTTTCCTATGCTAAGTCATTTTTGGCATAATGCCAAACTCAACTTTTTAGTTTGGATTTTATCATCTCTATTGTAGTCTATCTTAAAGTCCAAAAACTATGCACCCCCTCTCGACCAAGGTTTGATTCTTTATATTTATAATTATCTTTCCCAGAACCTTGAGGTTAGCCCCAATAACCCCCTCTGATTGTGGATCTCAATTGTGAAAATCCCTATGGTCACCCTGTCTTCTTTGATTTCTCCCCCTAATAGGTCAACTAGGGTTAATTCTCTGTACATAAATGCAAGGTGAAAGATCTCAATGTTAATACAATTGTTATGTTTGAGAATCTTGCACCTTCTTGTTCAACTAGGTTAGATTTGGCCCCTCAATATTTCTCTATAAACACTCCTAGCTAGGCCACTATTCTCCCATCTCATGTTTCCAAGGCTAAAAAATATCACCATGACCCTAAAGTCCCTCTCAATGTTTCCAACCCCACTCATGGAACCCCACTTTTCATGAAGATATTCCAAATTATTCTTGAGGTTGAAGCCAAAGCTCAAGACTAGTATAATACCATTATGGATAATAGAATGTGGGGATTGGCAAATGAACTAATATAATAATTGGATAACTAGGGCATCATGGATAAAAAAATTCAAGATATGAAAGCCCTCATTTCCTTAGATGATGAAAAATAGGAGATGGTTAGGGTTTTGGGAAATTTCAAAGAAAATCAAATACAAATTAACAAAAAATTGGCTAATATGGTCAAATTAAGTGAGGTGTAAGAACTTTCCTAAGGCAAAGAATAAAATGCCAAGATCTAGAAGCTCAATTAATAGCACAAGAGAGACAAGATGATCAAATGAATATCTCAATAATGATCAAATGATAATGATAAATACAAAGTAGGAGTGCCTAAATATATAGGCAATGTGATAAGACTACATGATAAGGAGATGATAAAGCTACACTAGGTGGAATCACATGTACACCAAAGGTGGATCATCCACCACTGTACATCAAAGTATGTGCAACATGTGCAATAATGAGAGGATGATAATGTGATAAGTGCACTAAAGGTGGATCTCACACACAAAGAGGTATAAGATGACAACTATCACCATCTAAAGTGGAATTTCTCCTAACAATGTGCTAAAACGAAATGCAAACTCCTAGGTGTCTCAATGACAACTAATATGCAAATGCATTATCCTAAGTAAGCTTAAGTAAAGTGCAATTAGTAAATGAGTTATGGTAAAATGGTTGAAAAGGTCTTTGAGATGGAAACAAGATGGAAAGAGAAGGAGGACAGGGCTATGGATGGGGATTTTGAGGGAAGGCTCCATACGCTAAATAATAGAGTGGATAAATTAGAAGAATCTATGAGAAAAAGCGGCGAGCAATGCCTTGTTAGTCACAGAGCCTACACTGAACATGCTAAGATCTTGGTTGACAAGATGGAATAGGAGAAGGGTGATAAAGAGGTTAAGGAGTTGAAGGACACTATGGGGCTAGGAAAGCATACATGGGCCAGCACAAGAAAAAATGGTACCAAAGAGGACAAAGAGGGAAAGAACCTAGAAGAGCTCAAGAATTCAGCTAGGCAGATGCAACTTATGATGATCTAGGTTGAAGACCTAATGAAATGCATTTAGCTATATTTTTCCCTATTGTCCTATCGTGTTGTTTTCCATGTCTATGTTTCTTTTTTGTTATCGCCTACTGCTATGGTTGTTTTCTTTAATATTCTGGCTTCTGTTCCTCAGTGTTACAAAAATTTTGATGTAATACTTTACTTCTATACTTTTAACTCTCTATTATAGGTTTTGGGTCCTTGTAAAATGTTTTTTTACTTAATCAGAACAATCTCCTCATGTTTGGATTCATCAGATCCTATCAAATTTAGTTATTTCTTTTCTTTGAAGTCCATCTTCATTTGAATCTAGAAATCTTTAAATTTTTGAGTCTCAATAAGCTTTTCATCTTCAATGAGCCTAGTCGATCTATGGCCTCTCTTTCATCCATGAAATCAATAGGTTTCTCCTCTTCTTAATGTTGGGCCTTATATCCATGCATTTCCTCTTAAAATACTAAAGGATAATTAGGCCTATTTACCTCCTCATCATTCCCAAGTGTCTCAAGTACACTAGCAGCTTCTTTAGTATCTCCTCATCCTTGTGAGTCATCACAAAGTAAAATAGGTACCACTTCATCTTCCTTTAGTTTCTTGGATGGAGGGGAATTGGGTGCATCTTCTAAATATTATAAATCATGAATGATTAATTTCCAGTGCCTTTTTGGAGGAGAATGATTTTCCTCTAAAGATGCATCACTAGCGGCTTTCCCATGTAACTTCTCAAAATATCTTTAGCATAGTTCCATCCTTAAGAGACAACCATCAAATTTTGGCTTTTATAGAGGATAATCAATGATAGTCACTTAATCTAATGAACTTTACTTGGATTAAGAGACTTATGATTTTAAATTGTTATCTAACTGCGACATTATTCTGAGTTTTAGTGACAAAGCTCATCTTCATATCTCTCAATTTATCCTTCACCGCCATGTTCATCTAATGCACATGCAATCGGACATCGCGTGTCCAACTCTGTCCTTGTCATCTCACCAGGTTCCTGCAAAATATAAATTTATTAGAAATTTTAGAATTAGAAGTTACTAACAACTAAGTCAATTAATGATCATAAATACCATTATATATGTGCATGTACCTATTATCATTTTACAATTAGTCTCCTGAGAACAAAAAAAGCATAAAGTGCATTATGAGATCCAGCGACTATATTGAAAAGTTTCATATTTGAGTTCAAATTTAAACCACACAATCTTGATCCAATGGTAGTCGCTCAATCTTCAATTTTCTTGGATGACATCATCTTTATTAAAATATTAAGAGACAACTGTCAGATTTCAACTTTTGTAGAGGACAATCAATGGTAGTCGCTTAATCTAATGAACTTTACTTGGATTAAGATCGTGTGGTTTTAAATGTGGTTAATTGTATTTAATTTTTGTTAGGTTTTAATATGTGTGTTTTTTTGGTTAACAAACAAAAAAATATGACTGAATATGCCTCACTCTCTTGATCTCTGAATGAATTTGCTAACCCTTGGTTTTTTTGCAGAATGAGGAAACAAACTCATTCTCATAATCTCTGAATAAAATCTTTATCATGGGTTATATTTGGAGAATGGGTGACTATACCCTTTTCTCATGATCTTTGAATGGAACTTGTAACCGCCAAGAATTTGGGAGAATGCGTGACTAAGGCATGCTTCCATTCTCCAGATGTTTGGGACTTAACCGATTGAACTAGGAAAATTTGAGACCAAGGTTATCTCCATTTCTCCAAAATCGTTCTCTAACTGTCACACTATGTCAAGTTTAGGTGACAAAGTTCATCTTAATCTCAAAATGAAATCCATGGTGCCGTATATATCTTCGTAGTCTTTGATGCCACACCAGTAAATGGGCGTCTAGTAAAAAACCACTCGAAGTGCTAGTGCCTCGTACTTCTGTCACTTGTGATGAATTCGTGAGCCTTGTAGAAAGTAAAATGGATGAAAATGAAGAAATAAGCAATGCATGTCTTGTAAATCCCAAATGTAGCTCCATTTGCTGAAGAGTTAATTGATAGCTTTTCAATCGCTTCACAGTGTGACAATTTTAAAAATTTAGGTTTTTTCAAGCGCTGTGGACAATTTGGATCATTTGAATTATCTTGCATGCGTACAACATGCTCAACAGTCATCAATCAGTTTAACCCAGGCCGATGTGTTTCATATAAGAAATGCCTTTGATGTAATTAGTTCCTTCAAATGATAGGATACTTGCGCATCTGTTTAGGTGCATATTTTTTATTTGACCTATTAATGAGAAAATCAAAAGAAAGAATTAAAATTATATGGACAAAAAGACTATAGTTGATTATTAATTCTTATTTTAAGAACTAAAAAATATAACATTTTTCTTTCTTATTGGTTAGACCATGAAAAAAATCATTTTTTCTTAGAAAAAATAGAAAATCATTAACATTGATTTGCAGACGTGACACTGAAGATGACAGAGAAATTCATCTCACTTTGCACCGACAAGAAGGGCATGGACAAGACAAGAAAGCCCCTCCATTTCAATAGCTCCTCTTTCCATCCAGTCATCCATGACTTTATGTGCTAGTGGGGTGACTTCAGTGTTGGAAATAGCATTACTAGATTTTTCCCTTGTTATTTGGAATCCTATTGGGTAACATAAAATGTTGATTTTGAGATGATGATTTAGGGATTAAACTTATTTTAAGGAATTACCTTAGCCTTGCCAATATAAAATCTCAACAATCTCCTCTTCTACCTAGAAAGAGTGTTTGAGAGTGTTTGACGTATCCAATTAGGTGGAAATGTGAAAGCATTCATCCCCTGAAGCACATGTGATCTATGAAGTTGTCTATATTTTTAAAACACATTATCTTTGAAGCATTAGGGAATCCCATCGATCAAAATAACATTCATTATTTAATTTTCTAGCTACCCTTGACCTAGGTTACTCATTTTTAACAATATAATGTAAAACATTGCCAACAGGGTAAATTATAGCTGGATTAATTGACAAAGGGCCTAGCATGAAATGGAATTATTTAAGCTCAGTTAATTACAAATGGTTGAATCTTGAGTGGCTAAATTCTATCTATTAGGATCAAATGGATTTTTGGCGATTAAAATCATTGTCACCTTTTGAAAAGTTCAAAATATACATTTCAAAAATACAAAACATATGTTTATGTTCTTCACACTACAGTAGTTTCAAATAAATACCAAAAATTTCATGTCTTTTGTTGGAAGCTATGTTGAGGGCTTCTCATCCCATCTCTTTGACATTGAGATTAATATAACATGCCACATTTTCTAATCTCATATTTTCCTTTGTTTGGTAAGCAAGCTTTATGGGGCTAATCTCAATAGTGGTAATCTCCTTATATAGTATAATGCCCATTTTCATTATTGTGATGCTCTATATGGCTGCAACTAGTTGTGTTGCCACTATAGATGTTATTATGGATGCATGCTTAGCAAAAAAAATAGCATTCACTTTCCACAATTGGCATCTGATATGCAGAGTTTATGTCTCATGAGCTCATCAATAGGAGAACTTGTAGGTTTCTCTACAAGTGGTGTGGTAGTGCATCTCCTTGGTGCTTAGGTTATGATTTCCATATATTTCCTCCACTTACAAACATATTGTGTTTATAGTTCCTTTGATAACCTCACACTTGGTGTTTGAAAGTTAATGAAAGTGGCATTATTTTCATTTAAGAATTCCATAGTATGAAAGTGGCTTTGGAGTTTGATCATGAGGACTAAAATACTCTATTGTTGGGCTTGCATTTATTGGGTGCATGTATATCAACACATGATATGGCCTGTGCATGATTTATGATAGGGAGCATTAGGATTGCTCTACATCCCAACCATAACGCTCCTTTTCCTTGGATTTATTCCTTATGAGCCTCATCTTACTAACCATGCACACAATAGACAAGTCATTCATGAACTCTCTTTATGATACTAAGTTTTTCAATTTGCATACATTTCAAAACTAAGCATAATTTTAGTCAATTCTTGACTTGGTCTTTTAGAAGCTATTGGAGGCAACCTATAGTATGTGGAAAGCTTTAAAGTGTCCTAAAGTATGGATACCTATCTATATGTACGTATCATTATCTATGAGTTTGAATATCTAGGAAGGCAAATTTTTTGGTGTACAAATCCCAAAGTAGACCCAACATTCTCTCAGGTATGGCATTACTTTAGCTTTTTCTGCTCTTTATTGGTTGATAATTTTTGCAAGGCTATTCCTTCCTTATTAAAAACCTAGTGAGGAAAAATGAGGTACGCTAGTAAGTCCTATAAAACATGTACCATCATAATAGTTTCAAAACATATAGCACAACAAATGATACTATTATAGACCTTAATTTTGCAGAGTACTCTGTTCATAATAAATGTTGTAGCACTTTTATGGATAAGCGAATAGACCATGTAGGACAGCCAAATGTATACAATATGAGAGACAAAATATAATGGGTAGAATGACATAAAAATGTATCAATTGGATGTATAAGAAATTAGAATCTTCTTGTTTAGTTTATTAATCTTAAAGTAAGCTTGGTAAGCTAATCTCCATGGTTTATAGTCTAGTCTTACAAGGTTTAGCTTGATTATATTTGTTTTATTTAATTGGTTTAATGGTCAAATAGTTATATAACAATTGAATAATTGATCATACTAGAATGCCATCTAAAATAAATAGAAATTTGAATGCTGAGTTACTTTGGGGATTGATGTTCTTTTTAACCTATTGGTTGATATATAGAGTCAAATTTGGTAGGCAACATCTTAACTTAATGTAAAAAGTATCTCCAATTGCAACTTTCCTAAGATTTGATATAAGAAATCTAGTTACCTTTAAAATTCATAATTTTTGTGTTGCCCCCGACCTCAGGAATACCTTTCGTGCTCTTTTGCACTAATTTTGTAATGCACATTGGAAATAATTTGGGCCCATTTTAAAAATTTTATGGTGCTTTTTTTTGTCTTCAAAAACTATGATTTATTCTAACCATGGTCCATGACAATGTTGTATAGAATATATACAATAATTTACTAATGAGAGTCTTAATTCAACTATTTTAAACCAATGATGAATAATCATGAACACAAGAACAAGACCACTTACTTAAGAGAGAATTAAAGTAGCGCATCCTAGTCATTCTTTTTTCACAAAAAAATTCTATTAGGTCACTTATTTTTTTTGTATATTTTTTTTGGGCAATGGACTACTTTATGTGTGCTTTCAAATAACATTCTAATTGAAATACTCATAAATGTTGTTAAACAATTCTATTTTCTTGCTTCTTGAAAAATATGGAGGGATTACTTATTGGAACAATGGAAATTTCATTTGCATGGATGTTTGGTGAAACCAGATCAAATGGAACATAATTACGTATTGTTTGAACTATTTGGTTTACAAGAATTTATGGGTGTAATATTTTCCATGGGCTCAACGGGTTCACTTCTTGGAGTGCTAGTGTATCATAAAATGTTGAAGGATTATTCATTTGGTAGATTGCTTTTATGGGCTCAACTCATTTTCAGATTAGCAGGAATGCTTGATCTATTTAAGGTTTTAGGATTGAATCTAAAGATAGACATCCCTTATTACTTCTTTGTTTAATTGATTAGAGTTCATTGCATATCATTAACTATATCAAATGGATCCCTATGCTGGTGCTTAGTACAAAACTTTACCCTTCAAGCATAGAAGGTGCATATTTTTGCTTTGCTCATGTCCATCAATAACTCTCATCTACATGGGGTGGAGGTTTGTCGTAACAAAAAAAATTATACCTTACCTCTTACTTTTATTTTAAACAATTTTTAAAAATTATTTATGAATTTTAAGTCTAATTTTTTTTTGATTTATAATTGAATCACATTTTATAACTATTATTAAAATAGAAAATTAAAATTTAACAAATATAAATATTTGATTTTTAAATCTATTTAAACAAATATCAATTAGCTTTTTATTTTTCAATATATATCATTTTTTATATTAAAAATCAAGGGATCAAAAGGATTTTACAAAGCAAGTAAGGGGGAGGTAGCGCTTCAACCCACAAAAACAACACAACTAATCAAAACATTACATCAGAGTACAAAATTAACAAAGTATACAAAAGTCCTCATGAAAATGATAAAAAAAGGGGCCAATAAAAAGCAATATTCTTAATGAAGAATATCATCATAGTTCTCCACCTAGGAAGTCCACCCTTGAGCACCCTCCATCCAGAAAACCTTTTTTCTTTCTAGAATATGGGTAAACAACTCTAGCTTGTCAAAATAAGGACCTTTTTTATCCTTGATTTCCTTGATCAGCTTCTTGAGCGCATCATCAAAAGTCATCTGGTTCTCTACAATACTAGCCCACTCAAAGCCATCCTTCATCTCGTAGATGAACATAGTGGAATGTCCATCTTTGAGGAATCTTAGCAATTTTCCCCTTTCCAAACTCATCACACAAAAAACCTATGAAATAATTTTAAAATGAATGAGTTTTCTAAGAAAACCAGTAAGAGCTCTGCCATTACCTTGAAATTTTTCCTCATTTCTATACTTCCATATAAACCAAAGGATGAAATAAGAAAGGATATGCTAGAATAGATTAGCATCTTTTTTAAGACCATGTATAAATATAGTAATAATATAAAGAGTACAAACGTGTTCAATAAGAGATATCCCAAACATCAACCAAACTTCTGATGAAGGGTGCTCCCCTTAATACCACAAACACATAACAGAAACAGAGAAACAACAACAATATGCAAGAACAGAAAATTGGCTTCTTATTATCTCCACAAATGTGGAATTACAAACTTTCAAAATTACAATATGAAAAGCCACATGGGCATTCCCTTACAATATGTTGTAGGACAAAGCCTTGAATTATTACCCAGATCTACTACCCAGAACTACCCTAGACAACACTACGGGCCTTCTTTATATTGGCAATTTCCACCGCCCGAGAAGGTTCCAAAAATTTAGCCCATAGGGCCGACCAAACTTAGAATTATTTTATTTTACAATTTATTACATCAAATTCAGCTCAAAATAACTTTTGAAACCCGAACAAAAATTTTGAAGGAAAATTATTTTCTACCATTTCAAGTGACCCAACTTTCGAAGACCATAAGTCATCACCAATTGCTCTGATTGACTATTATAACCCCAATTCAGAAAGGCCATGAAGTGCTCTATAGGCTTAACTCACACAAGTGCTCGTCACTCAAATTTTCAACCTCATCCAGAGCCTCCAAAGCCTTCAAAACTGAGTTCAAAGTTTCTGTACCCTACTGCCAATACCGAAAATCTTCAATATCAACAAAGCTAGACTTGATCTGTCAATGAAACTTTACTAGCAGGCTGATACAACTAAGATGAACCTCCACATGTGAAATCAGAACATTCCAAGATCATATGACCAACTTACTAAAGATAGCAAGTTTCCAAAAATAGCAGCTCTACACAAGATAGCCCTTATTGAATACAAAAATAGAAATATTTTTGGGTGATGCAAGATTGCTCTTACACCCAGGATGCTCTTGCATCAACTTCCCTAGAAAAAATACAGTCAAAGAAAATGTGTCTCATAGTCTCAAGCATCCTACAGACCAAGCAAGTGTCATATTAAAAAAAGATGGCTTTTAATAGGAAATCTATCAAGCATGATTTGCCATCTAAAACACTTAACTTTTGGGGGCATAGGAGATTTATAGAACTTTTCAAAAAAATTCTGCCAGTCAAAGGGGCTAGTGTCAACATACCAAAGGGAATTGATGTGATTAGTAATTGAGGTGTCATGGTTGAGAAGCTGGTAGATGTCTTTAGCTTTAACTTTAGGGAGGAGGGATCCATCATTCCAGTGGAAGGAGATGAATCTATGAGAGTCCACATAAGTATTACAGGGAAGGTTAAGGGGAGCACAAGCATTCTTAATCATTTTTTAAGTTCTTTTATGAGAATCAGGAAGACCATAGTGATTACTAATAATTTCCCAACTGATAAGGTTTTTGTTTTCCAGAATGTCCATAATACATTTAATACCATTATTATGCCAATGTCTAGCAGAGCATGCTTGGGTTAAGGCAAGAGATTTATTATTGTGGAAGAGATTCCACCATATCAAGTGTTCCCCATGTAGGGTGTAATTACAATCAAAACTAGAGTTGACTATAAATCCATGCACATGCTCCCAGGCTGTCCATATGGATTTGAAGACCCAAGTGACTTGGACAGACATAGGGAAGGAGCTAGCCACTAAATCACAAAAATGGAGCACCTTCCAAGACTTGGCAGACTTAGGGATACCATTTTGAATATTGTCCCTTATCAACACCTTCAAGGGTTCTTGGCCTTCCAGGCCTTGGAAAATCCATTTGGCAGCAAGGGACGTCCCTTGCAGTCTGAGATCCTTAAGGCCCAGCCCTCCAAGTTTTTTGTCAATGTGGCACCAACTCTATTTGATGCAAGGGATGGACAAGGAGGGGCCAGTACGATGGGACACCCTACTAGATTCACCTTGCTCAACAACATATGGAAGCAACAACCACATAGAGTGAGAGAGAGAAAGCAGGATCAAGCATATATTTTCATCAAAAAAATTAATACATGCCAGGCTGTAAGGCCTTCTCGGTTATAGCCAAATATTACAATGAATTACATAAGTCCTCAAACATGCGATGATCTGTCAACAACCTCTAATCTACTAACTTCTATCTTCCACCCAAAAAATCCCTCTAAACTCTAACCAAACATCTACATTTATATAAGAGGCTATCGAACTAAGTCAGCCTTCAGATCCATGATCAACAGAAGAAATGGTTAGATCTAGGACCACACACTCGCCAAAGATGGATACCAAAATAAAATTTGTGACCCAAATTAAATGCACGAGTTGGCCTCAACATGAACTCAAAATAAACACATCAGTGAACAAGGGTTACCGAGCTCTAGACAAGCATCATCGAGTGCTAGGGAAGTTACTGAGCACTTAAAGAGATAACTGACCAACACCAAAGAACATAGGAAACCAAGCAACACCAAACCAACTCGGTCAAAGAAGGAACTGAGCAACATAGACAAGCTCAAATATGTATTTGGTGACACAAGATTGCCAAGGACCTAAGATGCTCCTGCATCAAACACCTGGGGATATTTAGAAATGATTCTCTGAATCATTCAGGTATGATCTGAGCCGCATCCAACTCAGGCTATGAAATCCATGAACTATCTTCAATCCATCTAATCTTCCACTTTACCAGATATTCCATGTATTATTTTCCTCTTGTACTTCTACCAATTCTTTGCTCCAAAATATGGTCAACATCTTCATTATGTTTCTTAGGATACTCCATCGGTACTATCATGTCTTCATCAGGTTCATGATACTCATACAAATCAACAATATTAAAAATTGGTGATATGTCCATGTCATCAGGTAGCTCAATCTCATATGCATTTCCACTATCAAATCTCCTCAAAATCTTACAAGGTCCAAACTTCTTCATCTTCAGCTTTCCATATATTCCAACAAGAAATTGACCTTTCTTCAAATGAACCAACATCAAAAGTCTTATGTCTCCTTGATCTATCAGCTTCATCTTTGTGTTTCTGATTACTCTCTTCCAACTTGATTTTCACATCTTCATGCAATGTCTTCATAAACTTAGCAAATTTCACTCCTTTAGCACTTCTCTTACTTTCATTAGTAATATCCCTCAAATTAGATATACCTCTCGGCTGTATGCCATTCACAATCTCAAATGGTGTTTTTCTAGTGCTCCTATTCACTAAATTATTGTATGCAAACTATGCTTGTGCCAACACAGAATCCCAATTACTTGGTGTGTCTCCAACTAAACATCTCAAAAGATTTCCCAAACTTTTGTTCACAACTTATGTCTATCCATCAGTTTGTGGATGAAATGTAGAACTATACTTCAACTCATTGCCAAACTTTCTCCAAAGAGTCTTCCAAAAGTATCCGACAAATTTATTGTCTCGGTCAGAGATAATGCTCCTCAATAATCCATGTAATCTGAAAAATTCGTTAAAGAAAAGAGCTTCTATATGTATTGCATTTGATGTCTTTCTACATGGTATAATATGTTCTATTTTAGAAAATCTATCCACCATAACAAATATAGAATCCTTACCTCTTACTATCTTCAGTAAGCCAAGAACAAAGTCCATACTGATGTCAATCCAAGGTTTCTCAGGTACAACAGTTGGTGTATATAATCCAATATTCTGACTTACTCCTTTTTCAACTTGACAAACTCCACAAATTTTCAAAAAATTTTGAACATCTTTATACAACTATGGCCAAAAGTATTTCTCCTTAAGAAAATTCAAAGTTTTATCAATGCCAAAATGTCCAGCCAAACCACTACTATGTTTCTCCTTTATCAGATAAGTTCTCATTTGTCCTCTCTGTATACACAACTGAATAACTTTAAAAAAATACCTTCTTGAATGAATTATTCTTCCCATTTTGTACTTAGTTGATCTTGAATAGGTGCTTTGCACTTTCTCCATGGCTTAGAAAAATCAGGATCAGTTTCATACAAATCTTTTATCTCATCAAAACCAAGAACTTTAATTTTCATCTCGTTCATCAAAGATCTTCTTCTACTCAATGCATCAGCAACTCGGTTAGTGACTCCACTCTTATGGTTTATAAAAAATGTATAACTCTAAAAATACTCAACCCATTTCATATGTCTTTGATTCAACTTATTCTCGCTACCCAAATACTGTAAAGCTTTATGATCAATATATAACACAAATTCACTTGGTATCAAATAATGTCTCCATTTCTTTAGTGCTTGAAAAATAGCATAGAATTCTTGATCATAAACAAAATATTTTCTTCTAGCATCATTCAAATTTTCACTAAAGAAAGAAACAAGTTTACCTTCTTGACTTAATACAACTCCAATTGCACTACCACTTGCATCACATCCCAGTTGAAATACCTTACTAAAATTAGGCAATGCTAAAATAGGTAATTCAGCAACCTTCTGCTTCAAGGTCTCAAAAATCTTATTAGCTCCATGTGTCCATTTGAATTCTTTTTTTTCTCCTCTCATATTCTTAGTCATAGCATTACAAATTGAACTGAAATTCCTTATGAAATTTTGGTAAAAAATTGCCAATCGATGAAATGATTTGATGCAGGAGCATCTTGGGTCTTTGAGCAATCTTGCATCACCCAAAACATTTCCTGATTTCTGTACCTATTTTTTGTTGTTTGCATTATAATATTTTCATTTGAAGGTTTCATGTTGTGAAAATCTTACATGATGTTGAGGACCTATTTGGGAACCTTCTCCCATGGTCACATAAGTATTGGTTGGACTGTTTCAAAGTTACAGCTATTTTCCTTGCCATCAAAACTGTATTTTCCTGCAGCTTTGGTGCTAATTGCGGGTCATGGCACTGATGATCATTAATGAGTCAACCTATGCACCCTTAGGGAATTTATGAGGACCTAAAGTAATATATTTTCTCAAAGGTGAAAGTCCTAATTCATTATGAGTCAAAAGTTATGACCATTTTTCTCGGGGACCTATTTTTTGCCAATTTCCACGTGAAACATGGAGTGTTTCTTCTTGCATAGTTCTGTGTGATAAAATGGGGCCTTGCATAGTTAAAGGAATGTTCTTGGGTCATGTGAGGACCCAAATCAAAAGGTGCATCAAGTAGTGATCAATCTTTCATTAGTTTTGATTTAAATCTTCCAGAATGGACCTATAATGTAATTAAATGCTTGATTGTCTGACTTGTGGCTTAGCTAGCTATATAAGAAGTCTAGATTGATGTAGTAGGGAATCATGAGGTAGATATAGGAAGGATTATCAAGATACAACTTTGGAGAAAAAGATAGGATGCAAGCTATAATTCTAATTTCATAATTTTCATTATATAAGGCCGAAACCTGGAAGGCCTCACAGCAGGGCATGTTGAAAGAAATAACATAAATTCTCTATTGTTGCTGCTAGTTGATTTTCTCCTATCCATTGTGATCTCATTACTTTCATGTGACATTACATTTCTTCTGTTGTGTAAATCTGAGAAGGGCTTGTTTGTGGATTCAAGTGGAGTCAATTTTGCTTGTATCTACCTTGCCCCTACGTCAAGTGGTATCAGAGCGAGTTCTTTCTTGTGGATTGGATCATGGAGAACCTTATTGGATTGGTTGTAGGGTGGAAGATTTGAGATCTGACCTATAACTTGTAGAAGGTTATGATCTTGCTAGAACCTGATTGTCAAGATGGTTCATGGTAGAAGAAATGATAATGCTATCATGGATATGTTGAGGCAGATTGCAACTAGGCTTGAAGCTGTAGAGACAGCCTAGAGAAGAGGCACACATCTTGAAGATGTTAGTGATGAAGAAGAAGAAGAAACACCTAATCCTGAACCTGAAGTTGAACAAGATGTGGAAATATTTTTGAGATTTTTGTCTAAGGCTAACTCCAGACCTACAGTTGAAGTTGCTTGCTATGATGGAAGACTTGAGATCGATGCACTTTTGGATTGGATCTCTGAGATGGATAAATACTTTGAGTATGAAGGTACTCTTGATAATAAGAAGGTTAAGATATTAGTCACAAAGTTGAAAGGGCATGCATCTCTTTGGTGGGATCATTTGCAAACTGAGAGACAAAAGAGAGGAAAAGAAAAGATCAAGACATGAATGAAGATGCTTGGAAAGATGAAGAAGAAGTTTCTTCGAGTTGACTACCAAGTTAGTCTAATGAGAAAAATGCAAAATCTAAGATAAAAGGACATGAGTGTGAAAGAATATACTGAGGAATTTTACAAATTGGATATCAGATTTGGACATGTGGATGATGAAGTTGAGAAAGTGGCTAGATATATGAATGGCCTAAGGACATCAATTCAAGATGAGATTAGTTATGTGAAGATAAAAAGTGAGGAAGAAGCATATCAATTTGATTTGAAGGTAGAAGAGAGATTGACAAAAAGACATAATCAAAGATAGAGAGGAATAGGTGGAAGATTTCAAAGAAGTAGAGGCAGATCTTATGGAGAAAGTAGCGGATCTGACAATGCAGTGAAAGATAAAGGATGAGAAGATGACCCTACTGGTAAAAGAGGTAACTAATCTAGAGGTAGCTATACTAGTTACTCTAGGAATAACAATAATGGGAAAAGAGAAGAAAAATATTGATTTAAAGGTACTTGTTACAAATGTGGTGAAGAAGGACATAGAGCTTTTGAATGTACTAACTCTGGAAAGAAGACTAGAGGTAATGGCAGAAATAATTTGGCTTGTGAAGAAGTTGAGGAAATGTCTAATGAACCTGAACATGGTGAGAACTTGATGCTAAGAAGGATCTTGTGGAATGAAGAAGTTGATGAGGAACCTATTTTGAGGAAAAGTTTGTTCAGAACTAGATGTAAGATCGCTGATAAATGTTGCAAGGTAATCATTGATAGTGGAAGTTCTAATAATTTGGCATCTAAAGAGCTGGTTAACAAGTTGCAGTTGCAGAGATTGAAACATCCTAAGCCTTACCTTATTGCTTGGATCCAGAAGGAGCATAAACTACTTGTAAGTGAACAATGCCTTGTTAAATTCAAAATTGGGAATTATCATGATGAAGTCTTGTGTGATATTATGCCTATGGATTGTTGTCATATTCTTTTGGGTAGACCTTGGCAGTATGATAGGAAAGCTTTGCATGATGGTAGATTGAATCAATATACTATTTGGATGGATGGAAAGAAACAAGTATTATTGCCTTTGGTAGAGAAGTTTGATGAGAGTCATTGTACTACAGTCAGAGTATGTTTGTTTGATGGTAAAACATTTGAAAGAGAAATGAAAGAACATAATATTTGCTTTTCATTGAAGCATAAGAGTTGACAGTCAAATAAGGTTGTTGATGCCTTGAGCCGAAGAAGAAGTTTATTGATAGAGATGAGATTTGAGGTACTTGGTTTTGATGATTTGAAGTGTTTGTATGAAATTGACATTGATTTTGCAAAGCCTTGGAAAGCTTGTAAAGAACACACAGTAAGTGATAAGTGGACTGATTATTTCATTCAAGAAGACATCTTGTTTAAAGGAGTTCAGTTGTGCATATCTAGATGATCTATGAGAGAGAACATAATGAAGGAGAAACATAGTGGTGGACTTTTTGGACATTTTTGGATTGATAAGACTGTGAATTTGATTTCAAAAAGATACTTTTAGCCACAGATTTATAGAGATGTAAAGAGAATGGTTAGAGGTTGTAGAATTTGCCAAATAGGAAAAGGAACTAGTTAGAATTTGGGATTGTATACACCTTTTCTTGTACTTGATAGACCTTGGGAAGATGTGAGTATGGAATTTGTTCTTGGATTTCCTAGAACTCAAAGAGGTAATGATTCTATTTTGGCAGTGGTTGACAGATTTTCTAAGATGGCTCATTTCATACCTTATAAGAAGACATCTGATGCATTAGATGTAGTTGAATTATTCTTCAAGGAAGTGGTAAGATTACATGGATTGCCTAAATCTATTGTTTCAGACAGAGATACTAAGTTTACTAGTTAATTTTGGAGAACACTTTGGAAAAAGATGAATACAGAATTGAAGTTTAGTTCTACATTTCACCCTTAGATAGATGGACAAACTAAAGTTGTGAATAGAAGTTTGGGAAATTTTTTGAGATGTTTAGTTGGAGAGAAACCTGGTAATTGGGATTTGATTTTGGCACAAGAAGAGTTTTCATATAATAATTCGGTGAATAGAAGCACTAAGAGGACACCATTTGAGATTGTTACTGGATTTCATCTTAAGGGAACCACAAAGCTGAGAGATTTACCTACTGAGAAAAGAAGTGTTGAAGCTGAGCATTTTGTAGTATACATGAGAACTTTACATGATGAAGTTAAAAAGAATTTGGAGGACAGTAATCTGAAATATAAACAAAGAGCAGACAAGAGAAGGAGACATAAATATTTTAAAGTTGGAGATGAGGTTATGATTCATTTGAAAAAGAAGATATTTCTAGTTGGTACCTACAACAAGCTAAAAATGAAGAAGTTTGGACCTTGTAAGATTCTGAATAAGTTTGACAGTGGAAATGCTTATGAAGTGGAATTACCAGAGGACATGGATACATCACCTATATTCAATATTGCTGATATATTTGAGTACTTTGAATCAAATGATGAGATAGAAGATGATATGGACTATCCTAAGAAGAACAAAGACAACATTGAGGGGTAAGTGCACAAAGATGCGGGACCAAAAAGGGGGTATAAGATGCCACTTTTTTCCTGAAATCAGCAAACTCTGAACTTCAACAAGAAATTGAAGATAGTTAGACTCAAAATTTTAAGATGTGACAAAAACAAGAGTTGTAATACTCTGAATCTAGTTCCTAAACTATGAACTTATTTTGAAAATGGTGTAGATTAAGGCCCTCAAAAAGGGGGATCACAAAAAAGTGGTCCAGTTTTTTGTCCAAAAACATAACATAGCGTTTGGTGTGCTCCCCCTAAAATGTTAACTTTTTTTTTTGAATTTTTTTAATCACTCTAGTGAGAAGTTAGCTAACACCATGTAGTTTATCCTGAATTTTTTTGGTAATTTTTTGATGAACGTATAATTTTTGATGAATTTACAAAGTGCACACATCCTCAAAACATGAAATTTCTATGTGCTCCCCCTAGAAATCATTTAAAACTAATCAAAAATTAAATTTTCTTTTTTTTAAAGTGTAGAATGGAGTCCAGTTTCTAAAAATGTAACTTATTGCAAAATTTGATGAACGAGCCAAAATCTATGCCCAAAATACTGCATGTTGGTTTTTTACAAAAAATAGACATACACACAAAAGAAATTAGAGTTGAAAAACTTAACATAATCAGAATTCAAAATAAATTATATGCTTAGATAGCTAATAGAGAGATCTGTAATATCACATCATCTGATTTTTACATTCTTGAGCCACGAGTAAACCTGATGAGGATCACACAAAAAAAGATGTCATTTTTTTTGTATGTCTACTAGAAAACACGTCTCAGGCCTATTTCAATTGTCCAAGCCTTTGGGTTGGATCTCCAAGGCAAATCCAAGCCTTAGGATTAGTAAATTTCAAATCCTTTACAAAGCGTGCATGCCCTATAGGGCATGCGCACTATGTAAATTTATGATTTTCATAGCGCGCTCACGGTATGAAAATCATAAATTTACATAGGGCATGTGCCCTATGTAAGATATAGATTCAAATAGTGATAAGAAATATTCAAATTGGGAGGAAGAGAGAGAGAGATAGAGGGAGAGAGAGAGAGAGAGAGTGCTCTCTCTCTGTCTCTCTCCCTCCCCATAATCTCTCTCCCTATCTCCCCCTTATCACTCTCCCTCTCCCTCTCCCCCTTATCACTCTCTCTCTCCCTCTCTCCCCCTTATCACTCTCTCTCTCACCTTCTCACTCTGACCTTCTATATCTATCTCTCTCCCTTCTCTCTCTCTCTCTCTCTCTCTCTCTCTCCTCTCTCTCTCTCTCTCTCTCTCTCTCTCTCTCTCTCTCTCTCTCTCTCTCTCTCTCTCTCTCTCTCTCTCTCTCTCTCTCTCTCCTCTCTCCCTCCCTTCTCCTATCTCTCTCTCTCTCTTACTCTCTCCCTTTCCCCTTCTCTATCTCTCTTTCCCCTTCTCTCCTACTCTCTCTCTCTCTCTCTCTCTCTCTCTCTCTCTCTCTCCCTTCTCTCTTGTTCTCCTTCTCTCTTTCCTACTCTCCCCTTTCCCCTTCTCTATCTCTCCTTCCCATTCTCTCCTACTCTCTCTCTATCTCTCTCTTACAAAACACACACACACACACCCTCTTCTCCTTCTCTCTCTCGTACTCTCTCCCTTTACCCTTCTCTCTCTCTCTCTCTCTCTCTCTCTCTCTCTCTCTCCTCTCTCTCTCTCTCTCTCTCTCTCTCTCTCACACACACACACACACACACACACACACACACACACACATAGACACACCTCTCCTTATCCTTCTCTCTCTCTCTCTCTCTCTCTCTCTCTCCTCTCTCTCTCTCTCTCTCTCCTACTTTCTCCCTTTCCCTTCTTCTCTATCTCTCATTCCCCCCCTCTCTCTCTCTCTCCCTTCTCTATGTCTCTCTCCTACTCTCTCCCTTTCCCTTCTGTATCTCTCCTTCCCCTTCTCTCTCTCTCTCTCTCTCTCTCTCTCTCTCTCTCTCTCTCTCTCTCTCTCTCTCTCTCCATTGTCTCTCCCTCTCCCCTTCTCTCTCTCTCTCTCTCTCTCTCTCTCTCTCTCTCTCTCTCTCTCTCTCTCTCTCTCTCTCTCTCTCTCTCTCTCTCTCTCTCTCTCTCTCTCTCTCCTCTCTCTCTCTCTCTCTCTCCTTACCCTTTTCTCCTATCTCTATTCTCTCTCCCTCTCCCCTTCTCTCTCTCTCTCTCTCTCTCTCTCCTCCCTCTCTCTCTCTCTCTCTCTCTCTCTCTCTCTCTCTCTCTCTCTCTCTCCTCTCCTCTCTCTCTCTCTCTCTCTCTCTCTTTTCTCCCTTTTTCTTTTTTACATAGGGTGTACGCCCTATAGGGCATGTGCGCTATAGGGCACATGCCCTATTTAAGACTATGCATAACATATTTTTTGTTTTTGTATAGGGTGTACACCCCATAGTGCAACTTGCACTATGTAAAACCTAGAAGAAATGGTCTTATTTGCCAAGGATCTCATGAAAGAGGCCCACTTTTTCTTATGATGTTTGAATTCAGCATTTTCTCTGACAAGTTTTCTCTTTTCATGGTGTTGATAATGACAAATCAAAATTGTTTTGCACCATAGTGACAAGTTTTTGCTTTGCACCATCGTGAAGGTCAATTATTGGAATAAAAAGACAAGAAGAGATTGATGTAAGTTTTTTATTTTTTTATATGTCAAATGTGAATAAAGAGTGTTTTGGTTTATAATTGGTATGATATAGACTTGTTCAATACATAATTTGATAAAAGTGTAATAAATTTATATTATAATTTGACTTATTGGTTTACATTTATATTATATTTTTAAAATTATAATCAATTGATATGTAGAAATCATCATCATGCCAAGGAAACGAGCAAATAATTTAACACCGAAAGAGCATGAAAGAGACAGAGAAGAAAAGGGAAAGAATGAGACAACTTTGTGAACAAAAAATTAGATACCATAGAAGAAGATTTTTCTTTGGATGAGGAACATGAAACATCAATTCAAAGTAAGAGAGAATTGGATTTGGAATAAAAAAGACAACAAATGAGAAACTTGCGTGCAATGAGACAACTGAATTATGAGGATGCGGGGACATCATCTATGAGTTCCCAAGTTTAAGAGACATCATCATCCAATGTTCAAGGCACACCAATGTATCATGTTGAAGGCACACCATTGTCTACTTCCGAAGGTGGAGGCACACCAATGTATCATGTTGAAGGCACACCATTGTCTACTTTTGAAGGTGTGGGAACACTCTTTTATCATGTTGAAGGCACACCATTATCTACATCCCAAGGTTTAGGCACAACATCATCTCATGTTGAAGGAACTCAAGATGGTACACAATTCACACATAATGTTTTTGATGCTCCTAGAATTATTAAATATAGAAAGCCAAAATATTTGATTGATATTGATACTAACATTTTGCAAGCAATTCCTGACAAGATTCCCAAGTGTACTTGTCAAAGAAATGTTAATCATATTTGGAGATCATTTTTTGAGAATTTAAACATGACAGGAATATGTCAACTATTTGTTAAAATGATGAGAACTCTAAAATTTAAGCCCATAATGAAGATTCTTGGGCTAAGAATGATGGATGAGTCAAGTGAAAAATCTATTGTGAAGAATCTAATGATTGCATATGAGAGTGTGGGTTCTACATCATGCACAAAAGATAGTAATGTCATACGACATGTACTTACATCAATGATAGTAAGCACTCAAATGAAGAAATCTTGACTCATTAGAAAGACAAGCAAAAAATTGAAAATAAGTAGAAAGTCTCTAATGAGAGCCTTGGGAAGGTGTCAAAGAGTAGAAGATCCAAATAGCAATGAGTTATGGGCATTTTCTGGTAGACTACCATGAAAAGATAAAGCAATTGTTGAAGCTTTGAAATCCTTGATTGAAGAATTTTGGAAGAATAATACACGGGTATCTCCTAATCAAAGAGATGTTGTAAGAAGGAGGATTGGTAGTCAAATTCATGTTCCACATCCAAAACCTTTTTTGGATTCAACTCTGACACAATTCTTTGCAAAATTTATGCATACTTATCCTCAAATTAAAATTAGTCAGAGATATTTTGAAATGTGTAAACTTTTTTATGTCAAGATAAATCACACACGCACAACTTGTTGTTGTAGGGTACATATTAAATTTTCTAACTATTTTGAAGTTTATAGGAATATATGTGTAGGTTTGCACTCTAACAATATTTTGAAGGATTGTAACATAAATGTCCCATCTAAATCTTCAAGGGAATTAATATTTACCATTTTATGTGAAAGAGCAGATGGTCAACAATTTTACAAGCTCCCATGTTTGAATGGTACATGCATAGATTGCGGAGGTTTGTGATGTTTGTGAATTTGTCAACATATGGAGAGTATGCATGCAATCGGTAACGAAATAGTAGAATTTGGAAAATATAAGACCGTGACATACAATCTAAAATATGGAAAAGAGGCTAAAAGATGTGATTTAGTAATTGAAAAAATTTGAGTGTATTAGTTCATGGACATTTTTTGTAAAAAAATTATTTATGAGTATGCAAGGCATACACATAGAGCACGATGGTTGGATATGCAATTCAAGTTGTGCAAGGACATATTCCCACTTGATACCATTGTTTTGAGTTGTGGACTTTGTAGAGAACTACACACTACAACCACAGAACAAGGTGCAGGGAAAGTATTACAGCTCTCAACAGGTTGCTATATTTGTTCATATAGCATTCATGTATGCACTAGATAGTACAGAGGAGAACAAGAAGATATTGAGGGAGTATCATTTTTATATCAGCGATGATCACTCACATTCTACAGAGTTTGTACATGGTTTCTTTTAACTATTTTATGGTCATTTGGCAAACAAGGGCATAAAATATCATCGACATATCATTTGGTTAGATAATTGTGCAGCCCAATTCAAGAATTCTTAAATGTTTTATTGGTTGTGCTGGATGCATAAGATTACTAGAATTCAATATATGTGGAATTTCAAAGAGGCCAGTCATGGAAAGGGATAGCATGATGGCATAGGTGCATGTATTAAAAGAGCCTTAGCGCGTGAAGAATTAAAGTACAAAGAGAAAGCAGCATTGTCAGATGCAGAATGTATTCTCTAGTGGTGTAACACGACAATGGGTCCAGGTAATGCAGGTGAGTCTATGGTTCATATATTTTTTTGGTTGATGGATGAAACTAACATTGCACCATATGAGGATTGTTTTACATTGACAAGATCGAGTGAGCTACACTTTTTTAGAAGTTGTAATACAAGTTCATGGAGTATCCACACATGACATATGGCATGCTTTTGTTCATCATGTGTAGATGAAGATTGGGATGGGTGTGAGTCAAAGGAATGGGTTGATGAATGGTATATATGTATTTTGAGTCCACTTGCCTCCTATCATCCCTATGAATCACTACAACCAATAGAAATGGAATCATCCATTGAATTTGATCACTTATCTGATCTAGTACAACTAGGTCTATATTTTCCACATACAAATAATCTCAAATTTAGTACTTTATCATAAATATTTAGTAAAATAATGTGCTCATTATGTTTATATCATTATAGGCCATGTTTTTGTTGTTATTGCACCTGAAGACAATGAAGAAGGGATAGATTATTATTTGTGTCGTTGTGTAGAGGAAAAAATGAAATTAGATCACTCGGTTATCGATGCTAAAGAATTAGAATACCCTATAGGAGTAGTGGTTGTAACTGGTACATGGCTTAGATAGTATGCTATGAAGAACCCTAGGTTGTGGTTGTTCAAGGATTGGGAGACACACAGAAAGATTTTTCATTATTCAAACCTCGTCATTGCATCAAATGTACACTTAGTTAGATATGAGGGAAGACCACAAAATAAAACTCTTTGGAAGGTTCGTGAGTCACACCATGAGGTAATACTTGAGACAATCGAGGGTAGGGTAGACCCAATTGGTTCATTAGACTAAATGGAGATACAAAATATCATAACATGTCAAATTTATATAGCACTATAAATTGGGTGGACTATAAATTGCTCATGCATTACCCTGTATGTATAACGGGAAGTTTGTAACATTTAATGAGAACCTTTCTCTTCTATTTTTTGGGGAAATACTAGAAGGTTTTCTCTGCTTAGCTCTTTCCTCCGGTGCTCCTATTAAGCTAAGTTGTAAAAATATTTCTCATTATTAATAAAAAAACTTTATAATAGAAATCTTATAGTTTAGATATTTTTCACAACATACATAGCATAATTCATATATTTTTTACATACACTAAGATCCCAGTTTAGCATTAACTTCCACACATAAACCCAAGCCAAAACCAACTTCTAGACAAGCCTGCCATAAACACCACATACAAAAAACCTAAAATCTTCCAACAAAACCTAACCCAAAGCAGTAGGAAACTTGGTAACAGCCTTACTTCCTTCAGAAGTAGCATGCCTAGCTAGCTCTCAAGGTAGAACAAACTTGATAGCAATCTTAATTTTCTCTGGAGGAAAGTGTCACGGTCTTGTTATATTTCAGAAGAGAAGCAGCCTCAGGAGTAATCTTATAAAAAATATCAATCATGAAGCTCTCCATGATATCCATGGCAGCACTAGATATTCCGTTGGAGGGATGCACTTGTTTCAACAACTTGTATATTAACCTTTTGTAACTTCCTACACTTCTCTTCCTCTTCTTTTTCTTATTCTCTTCCTTTTGAACATCACTTTCTTTTATTTTCTTAGCTTTGGAGAATCCTTTACTTCATTCTCTCCTTTCATACCATCTGTTTTAAGACCCAAAACCCCCTAGAAACTAGGGCTCGCCCAATGTCTCATCTCCCAACACCATAGAAACTGAACCAAAGTTGATTCACCATCATTTGACCATCCTATGATGGATTCATGCATAAAATACCCACCTCCAATGGATAGAATGTCTACTTCTGTACCCTTGCACCAATTTCATGACCTTTATGCACCCTTCAAACTCATCAAACTCCTTCTATCCTTGAAATATTTCATGACCCTTATGCACCCTTCAAATTAATGTCTGCTCTAGGAGGAAGATTATAATTTCCATATTTGCACAAGCCTTGAAATATTTTCGTCGTTATCACTCTCCGCTTCCTCTCTCTCAATTTAGTCCTCTCCCTCTCTGCTGCACTTAGCTTAGCCATCCTTACCTACTCTTTAACAGAGATTCTCCAAAATTTGTATACAAAAGCATCCTCCAGGAAAAAATGAAAAGTTTCCCAGAGAATATCCTACAGCTTTTGACCAATTGAGGAAGCAAAAAAAAAGTGAATAAGCAATTGGCAACCAGCCATAGAGAAATTACAAGACTTTGAAAAAAAAAAATTCTTTCTTGATGCTGAACTCATTTGATGTGGCTGTATATGATATGTATGTTGTACTTTACAAAGTGTTTTATGATTATCTAATTTCAACTTATTATATGATGCAACCGAGTGTTGACACAGTCATTATATATGGTATGTTTTACTCTTCTTTTTTTTTGAGAACTAATGATTCTAGTGAATCCAAATTTAGTTGTTATAAAGATGAGATGTTAGTGAATGACTTCTTCCTAATACTACTCTTCCACAAAATCTAGATTTCAACCCTTTTGTGGATCTATAGGCTCAAACGCGAGCCCACAAGATTGGCCAAGAGAAAAATATGATTGTATATCAACTGATTACAAAATGTTCATTTGAGGAGAAAATATTGCAATGATCAAGAAGAAAATTGGCTATGCAAAATCTAGTTATGAATTCTATTAAGAATGAAACTATTAAGGAATTGCATGATATATTACTCAATAGTGCAAGGAATATTCTTGATGACCTTCATCAAGAATATCCTTGAAATGTAAGTTCATTGCCACCTTTGGCAAGGCAATCTCACTCCTCATTTTACAACAAAGGGCAGCCATCTATGGTCCAAGGTTTTAATTCAACTGACAAGTGGAGAGCTTCTCAAGGTACCGATCTCTTTCGTAGAGAAGTTCCTACTTCATCTCAAGGTTCTCGTTTAGCTAACCAACTCCTCAGAGATCCACAAATAGACCCATTAATTTCCCAAATTGGTTCGTTAGCAGGCAAAGAATTTGGTCATGCACTTCATTCCAGCACCACAAATATTTCTATTAGAAATGACTATTCATCAATGGCCTTGCATTTACGGGACTTGGGCATTATCCTTGAAATGTAAGTTCATTGCCACCTTTGGCAAGGTAGTCTCACTCCTCATTTTACAAAAAAGGGTAGCCATATATGGTCCAAGGTTTTAATTCAGCTGACAAGTGGAGAGCTTCTCAAGGTATTGATCTCTTTTGTAGAGAAGTTTCTTCTTCATCTCAAGGTTCTCATTTAGGTGACCAACTCCTTGGAGGTCCACAAATAGACCCATTAATTTCACAAATTAGTTTGTTAGTAGGAAAAGAATTTGGTCATGCACTTCATTCTAGCACCACAAATATTTCTATTAGAAATGACTATTCATCAATGGCCTTGCATTTACGAGACTTGGGCATTATCCTTGAAATGTAAGTTCATTGCCACCTTTGGCAAGGTAGTCTCACTCCTCATTTTACAACAAAGGGCAACTATCTACGGTCCAAGGTTTTAACTCAACTGACAAGTGGAGAGCTTCTCAAGGTACTTATCTCTTTCATAGAGAAGTTCCTGCTTCATCTAAAGGTTCTCATTTAGGTGACCAACTCCTTCGAGGTCCACACATAGACCCGTTAATTTCCAAAATTGGTTTGTTAGTAGGAAAAGAATCTGATCATGCACTTCATTCTAGCACCACAAATATTTCTATAGAAATGACTATTCATCAATGGCCTTGCATTTATGAGACTTGGGCATTATCCTTGAAATGTAAGTTCATTGCCACCTTTGGCAAGGTAGTCTCACTCCTCATTTTACAACAAAGGGTAGCCATCTATGGTCCAAGGTTTTAATTCAGCTGACAAGTGGAGAGTTTCTCAAGGTACTGATCTTTTTCATAGAGAAGTTCCTACTTCATCTCAAGGTTCTCATTTAGGTGACCAACTCCTTCGAGGTCCAAAAATAGATCCATTAATTTCCCAAATTGGTTCGTTAGTAGGAAAAGAATTTGGTCATGCACTTCATTCTAGGTCCACTACTTCCAGATACTTGAGTTTAAATGGAGACTGTCTATTCCCAAACATGCCCCAATTGAGCAGATGAACCAGATGTTGCTTGAGTAAAGAAGATAGTGGTTTATTAAAGCATCTGCATTATCCCACTTGCTATCAGTTACTACTTTTTGAATGGCTTGCTAGCTACTTCTGTGTGGGATTTCTCTAATATATAATGTCCTCATGCAAGTACATGCCATGCATAGTCATTCGATGCCCGCTGATGACTCCATGCTGAAGTGTCCCTCAAGGTCCCTTAAACATGAAATCAAAAATCTTTTTGGGGTTGTATCTCATAGCTCATGTGAGGTAGCATGGATCCATCAATTTCTACAAGACCGTGTTGTCGAGGCCTATAAAATCTTGTCTCAATTTTTAGAGATTCAACTTCGTTTAAAATTGGCAACACATTCTCAGTCGATGTCAGAACTTAAAGTGTTCCTTAACTAAAATAGCCAATGTTGCATATCTTTCCAACCATCAGTCATAGCATCGAGCTATCTATTCCAATAGCTCCAGATGGCCAGGTAAATGCTAGTGGCAACCTCATTCACCACGCATATTCCTTCGATCCCCGTTGATGACTCCATGCTAAAGTGTCCCTAATGGTCCCTTAAGCATGGAATCAATGATCTTTGTGGGGTCATATCTCAGAGCTTGTATGAGGTAGAATGGATCTATCAATTGTTACGAGACTGTGTTGCTAGGGCCTACAAAAGCCTATCTCAGTTTTTGGAGATTCAACTTCATTTAAAATTGGAAACACATTCTTGGTCGGTGTCAGAACTCAAAGTGTTCCTCAGCTAAAATGGCTAATGTTATGTATCTTTTCAACCATTATAGCATCGAACCATCTATTCTAATAGCTCCAGATGGTTGGGTAAACACTAGTGGCAACCTCATTCACCACGCACAGTCGTTCGATCCCCACCGACAACTCTATGTTGAAGTGTTCCTCAAGGTCTCTTAAGTATGGAATCAGAAATTTTTTGCGGGGTCATATCTCAGAGCTCATGCGAGGTAGAATGGATTCATCAGTTTCCACAAGACCATGTTGTCAAGGCCTACAAAATCCTATCTCAATTTTTGGAGATTCAACTTCGTTTAAAATCGACAACACATTCTTAGTTGGTGTTAGAACTTAAAGTGTTCCTTAGTTGAAATGGCCAATGTTGCGTATCTTTCCAACCATCGGTCATAGCATCGAACCATCTATTCCAATAGCTCCAGATGGCTGGGTAAATGTTAGTGACAACCTTATTCACCACGTATAGTCATTCGATCCCTGCCGATGACTCCGTGTTGAACTGTCCCTTAAGGTCCCTTAAGCATGGAATTGACAATCTTTGCGGTGTCATATCTCAGAGCTTTTGCAATGTAGAATGGATCCATTAGTTGCTATGGGACCATGTTGCTGGGGCCTACAAAATTTTGTCTCAATTTTTGGAGATTCAACTTTGTTTAAAATCAGCAACACATTCTCGGTCGGTGTCAGAACTTAAAGTGTTCCTCAGTTGAAATGGCCAACATTGTGTATCTTTCCAACCATTGGTCGTAGCATCAAACTATCTATTCCAACAACTCTGAATGGTCGGGTAAACACTAGTGATCACATCTTTCACCACATACAGTCATTCGATCTCCACTGACAACTCCGTGCTGAAGTGTCCCTTAAGGTCCCTTAAGCATGAAATTAGTGATCGTTGGGGGGTCATATCTCCAAGCTCATGTAAGGTAGAATCGGTCCATTAGTTGCTACAAGATCGTGTTTCTGGAGCCTATAAAAGCCTATCTTAGTTTTTGGAGATTCAACTTCATTTAAGTTTGGCAACACATTCTCAGTCGGTGTCAAAACTCAAAGTGTTCCTTAGTTCAAATGACCAACATTGCGTATCTTTCAAACTGTCAGTCGTAGCATTGAACTGTCAGTTCCAATAGTTCTGGATGGCCAGATAAACACTAGTGGCCATGTCATTCACCATGCACAGTCATTCGATCTCCGCCGATGACTCCATTCTGAAGTGTCCCTCAAGGTCCCTTAAGCATGAAATCAAAAATATTTGCGGGGTCATATCTCGAAGTTCGTATGACGTAGAATGGATCCATCAGTTGCTACGTGATCATGTTAATGAGGCCTACAAAATCCTATCTCAATTTTTGGAGATTCAACTTCCTTTAAAATTGGCAACACATTCTTGGTCGGTGTCAGAACTCAAAGTGTTCCTCAGCTGAAATGGCTAACATTGTGCATCTTTCCAACCGTCAGTCGTAGCATCAAACTGTCTATTCCAATAGCTCTGGATGGATGGGTAAACACTAGTGGTCACCTTGTTCACCACACACAGTCGTTCGATCCCCGCTGACAACTCCATGCTAAAGTGTCCCTCAAGGTCCCTTAAGCATGGAATGAGTGATCTTTGTGGGGTCGTATCTCATAGCTCATGCAAGGTAGAATGGATCTATTAGTTGCTATGGGACCATGTTACTGAGGCCTACAAAATCCTATCTCAATTTTTGGAGATTCAACATTGTTTAAAATCAGAAACACATTCTTAGTTTGTGTCAGAACTCAAAGTGTTCCTCAGCTAAAATGGCCAACGTTGCATATCTTTCCAACTGTTAATTGTAGCATCAAATCATCTATTCAAACAACTCTGAATGGATGGGTAAACACTAGTGGCAACCTCATTCACCATGCATAGTTGTTCGATCCCCGCCGATGACTCCGTGCTGAAGTGTCTCTCAAGGTCCCTTAAGCATGGAATCGGTGATCTTTACGGGGTCTTATCTTGGAGCTCATGCAAGGTAGAATCAATCCATCAGTTGCTACGGTACCATGTTTTTGGGGCCTACAAAAGCCTATCTTAGTTTTCAAAGATTCAACTTTTTTTAAATTTGGAAACACATTCTCGATTAGTGTCAAAACTCAAAGTGTTCCTCAGCTGAAATGGCCAATGTTACGTATCTTTCCAACCATCGGTCATAGCATCGAACCATCTATTCCAACAGCTTTGAATGGCCAGGTAAACGCTAGTGGCAACCTCATTTGCCATGCACAGTCATTCGATCCCCGCTGATGACTCCATCCTGAAGTGTCCCTCAAGGTCCCTTAACCATGGAATTGATGATCTTTATGGGGTCATATCTTGAAGCTAATGCAAGGTAAAATCCATCTATCAGTTGCTACAGGACCATGTTACCGGTGTCTACAAAAGCCTATTTTAGTTTTTGGAGATTCAACTTTATTTAAATTTGGCAACACATTCTTGGTTGGTGTCAGAACTCAAAGTGTTCCTCAGCTGAAATGGCCAATGTTGCATATCTTTCCAACAGCTCCAGATGGCCAGGTAAACTCTATTGGTAACCTCATTCATGATGCACAATCATTTGATCCTCGCTAATGACTCCCTGTTGAAGTGTCCCTCAAGGTGCCTTAAGCATGGAATTGGTGATCTTTGTGGGGTCATATCTAGGAGCTCATGTGAGGTAGAATCAATCTGTTAGTTATTATAGGACCGTGTTGCCCAGGCCTACAAAGTCCTATCTCATTTTTTAGAGATTCAAATTTCATTTAAAATTGACAACACATTCTTGGTCGGTGTTAGAACTCAAAGTGTTCCTCAGTTCAAATGGCTAACATTGCGTATCTTTCAAACCATCGATTGTAGCATCGAACCATCAGTTCCAATAGCTCTGAATGGTTAGGTAAATTCTAAGGGAAACCTCGTTTGGCACCCACATTCATTTGAACCCCACCGATGACTCTGAACTGAAGTGTCCCTTAAGGTCTCTTAAGCATGAAATTAGCGATCTTTGCGGGGTCATATTTCAGAGCTCATGTGAGGTAGAATTGATTTGTCAAGTGCTATAGGACCATGTTGCTGGGGCCTACAAAAAACTATCTCAGTTTTTGGAGATTCAACTTTGTTTAAATTTGGCAACACATTCTCAGTCGGTGTCAGAGCTCAAAGTGTTCCTCAACTGAAATGGCCAACATTGCATATCTTTCCAACCATTAGTTGTAGCATCAAACTATCTATTCCAATAGCTTTGGATGGCCTAGTAAACACTGGTGGCAACCTCTTTTTCCATGCATAGTCATTCGATCTCCACTGATGACTCCATGTTGAAGTGTCCCTCAAGGTCCCTTAAGCATGGAATCAGTGATCTTTGTGGGGTCATATCTTGGAGCTTGTGTGAGGTAGAATCTATCTATGAAGTGCTACAGGACTATATTGTCGAGGCCTATAAAAGCCTCTCTCAATTTTTGGAGATTCAACTTCATTTAAATTCGGCAACACATTCTCAGTTGGTGTCGGAACTCAAAGTGTTCCTAAGTTCAAATGGCCAATGTTGCGTATCTTTCAATCCGTCAGTCATAGCATCAAACCATCAGTTCCAATAGCTCTGAATGGTCAGGTAAACACTAAGGGAAACCTTGTTTGACACTCATAGTCATTCAAACCCCACCGATGACTCTGGGTTGAAGTGTCCCTCAAGGTCTCTTAAGCATGAAATCAGTGATCTTTGCAGGGTCATATCTCAGAGCTCATATGAGGTAGAATCAATCTGTGAGGTGCTATGGGACCATGTTTCTGGGGCCTAAAAAATTCTATCTTGGTTTTCATAGATTCAACTTTGTTTAAATTTGGCAACACATTCTCGGTCGGTGTCAAAACTCAAAGTGTTCCTTAGTTCAAATGGCCAACGTTGCGTATCTTTCAAACCGTCGGTCGTAGCATCAAACCATCTATTCCAACATCTCTGAATGGTTGGGTAAACACTAGGGGAAACCTCACTCGACACACATTCATTAAAACCCCACCGATGACTTCGGGCTGAAGTGTCCCTCAAGGTCTCTTAAGCATGAAATCAGTGATATTTGCGGGGTCATATCTCAAAGCTCATGCGAGGTAGAATCGATCCGTTAGGTGCTACAGGACCATGTTGTTGGGGCCTACAAAAGCCTATCTTAGTTTTTAATGATTCAAGTTTGTTAATATTTGGAAACACATTCTAAGTCGATGTCAGAACTCATAGTGTTCCTCAGCTCAAACGGCCAACATTGCATATCTTTCCAACTTTCGATTGTAGCATCGAACCTTCTATTCCAACAGCTTTGAATGATCGAGTAAATGCTAGGGGAAACCTTGTTTAGCACGCACAGTATTTCAAACCCCACTGATAACTCTAGGTCGAAGTGTCACTCAAGGTCTCTTAAGCATGAAATCAATGATCTTTGTGGGGTCATATCTCAAAGCTCGTGCAAGGTAGCATGGATCTATTAGGTGCTACAGGACCATGTTGTTGGGGCCTACAAAAGCCTATCTCAATTTTCAATGATTCAAGTTCATTTATATTTGGAAACACATTTCGATCGATGTCAGAACTCAAAGTGTTCCTTAGTTCAAATGGACAACATTGTGTATCTTTCCAACCATCAGTCATAGAATCGAACCGTTTGTTTCAACAACTTTGAAGGGTCAGATAAATGCTACTAACAACCTTTTTTGGCACACACAGTTGTTCAAACAACACCGACGACTCCATGGTGAGTAGTAGGATGAGTGTAAATATGTATTCTAGTGTTTTTCATTAACAATCAGTCAATTAGGGGACAATTAGAAGTTAGTTTGTAAAAGCATAAGGTTGCACATCCACATTTGTCATAGTAATCTTATTAATAAAATAACTCTTGCCAACATTAGGGTACCTCAAGAATCCTTATATTATATTTATACATTTATGCATTCATTTCATTACTTTTGTTATTATTATAGTTAAGGAATTAACTATTATTGAGGACAATGACTCGCATTTGTAGCACAGTCAGCAAGTTAAACATACATCGATAAACATACAAGCATAACTACAAGGCATGGGAAATTTACAAAGAAAAGACATTAACATAAACATAAATTAGTATATATCAATACACCAAACACATGAATTGGATACCTAAAACATAAAAAATATATATTCATAGGGAATGAAGTCAAATATATATGTCTAATAATGTCATACGTTGAATATATTTAATACAGTAAAACTAGCTTCCTCAAAGCCAAATGGATGTACAACGTATCACTGATACAATATACAAAAAATATGTCCACTAATGCCATATAGGCATACAATCCATATCCTTAATCTAGTCCTTCCCCACTAGGGGAAGAAAACAAATCCTGAGCTGTCTTCGATCATCGCGTTGATGGAGATGTAGTGGAAGTCATAGTCTTCTGAGTGCGCTTACTCATCCTCCTATCTAGACTCTTCTGTAGCTCGACTTGATAAAAAAAAATAGATAAAGATAACTAATATACATCAAAATTGAATTATACAATGACATAAAATTGAATATTGGCTTACCGCTAGCAAATAGTCACTATGTTCATCCACTGAAGGTGCATGCTGGTGATCTAGAGTCATAAGTCCCTACAACAATGATCAAAATAATAATTAAAATACATACATGGATATCATTATAAAATTCAATACAAACTATTAAAATAACAATTAAAGTTAAGTGATCTCTTTCATACCTCAGTCAGTGCTTCAGAACTAGCTACTGTTGCAGCTACTCCATGATCCAAAGTATCACAGCTAGAAGGAGGAGTCTCTGATGTCAAAAGCTGAAAATGAAACAAAAAAAGTAAATTATGTAGTTATCAAGATTACATATATTTTTTACAACCCTACTAATGAGTAAATGATACCTCTGTGAAGGTTCCACCACGTCCTCCGGTGTGCGTTGTCGAAGTCGAAGTTCCAACATTCAACTAGTGCACATGTACATGGAAAATTATAAGATAACCATTCATATAAGAATGTACTATTGACATGTTAATTATAATGCATTATTACATGTATACCTATGGACTCAATGGTGACCTCACAAACCCAAGTGAAAGAATGTAATCATCATGCCTCTAGATTTTAATCATAATTTGTCTAATAATTATTCATTCATTCATTAATTAAATATTATCAAGTAAATCCAATTAATATGCACATAAAGATACCTCAAGGAAAGTTGCACAATGTCCTTCATTTTCTATTGTGAACGTCGATGGTCCACCAATGCACATCTAATGTACATGCACAATAAGTTAGGATACAATTTTTCATATAATTACATAATAATCAAATATGTTAATTAAATGTTTTATTCGATACATACTTGTGGAATTGACGATGATGTGTAAAAGGGGACATTAGGATCATTGCCACTTCCACTGCCACCGCCACTGACACTCTTGCCCTAAATTTTCATCATAAACAATAGATACTAAATTAAATAGTTATTCTTTTATAAATGAAATATGATCAAAGCAATTTGATGAACTTGGAAAATTTACCTATGTGAATGCCAAATGTCGTATTTAGAAAGCTATCAGTCATCAATCCAGAATCTTCTTCCTCTCTCTCGCTAGTACCAAATGTGCACAAGAATCCACATGACCGAAAAATATGCCCCCTCGAGGATTGACCATAGTCACCCTTAACTAAAGGAGTGGCACATTAAATGAGAGTCTGTGTCAAAGCACTAATCATGCCTAGTGTGTCTGCCTCTACATGTTCCTTCACAATGGAAGGAATACTAACATGATCTAGTTGTGTTTTGCCAATAGCAACCCTAAGTGCATTAGGGTCATGATGTGCCCCTGCTCGATCAAATGATGAACCCCCTCCTCTACCCTAAGAATCTGGAATGTCAAAATAATTTGGCACCTCCTTGAGTACAAACTCACAATAGAGTTTCCTCAAGAAATATATAGGAACCTCATGATTGTTACAAGGAGGTGAATCAAAGACCATCCACCATCTCTCCCCAAAATTATTTTTAATGTCTTCATTTACGCACCAATGAATTGGGAACCTCCTTGTTGTAGTTCTAAGAGTATTTGTGTCCCCTGGTTTTTTAAATAGCTGGCAAATGTCATCTTTTGTGATTTTTTTCTTTTTATGTCTGCATAAGATAATTTATTTGCATAATATTTTTTTTGTTCTTCTCTTTTATCCTGCCATAAATTAATTTTTCCACTAACCACACTTACGTGGGTCAAGATTGCTTCCAATGATTTTACAAGTCTTTCCCTTCCAGTATTTGTAGCACTAGAATCTTTTAACCTATTAATTAAAGATTCTAATTCTTTTTTCCCTCTTTCAATTTGGTTCATCAAATTTTTTTGTGTTCCAGGAGGAGGTTTCTCGATTGGTGGAGGCAATTGAGGTTCATTTTCTTCATTTGTTTCTTCATTCGGTTCTTCATTTGGTTCTTCATGAGTAGACAGAGGGTTTGGTGGAGAGAGATTATTTCTTCCTGAAAATTAAAAAAACTACATTTTAAAATCTTCATTACACAACAAATTTAAACAAAAACAAATTTTAACAAAACAAATTTAAACAAAAACAAATTTTAATAAAACAAATTGCAACAAAATTAAAATTTTAAAACAAATAAGAGGCATGATAACCTATAAAAACACTTACCTCTTCTTCTGAATTGAACTTGATGATGTCATGGAGCCATTTGATCAATGGGTGAACAAAAATAATTGATTCATAAGAAAATATAATAGGGTCTGCGTGCTTTTGAATCTCCTCTTAGCTAAAAATGTAGGTTTGAGAAAGCAAAATGAGCTTCCAAACCCACGCAGAAAACTTTATAATGGGTTTTTAAAAGGGTGTGTGCTCTATAGGGCATACGACCTAAGTATTTTTCAAAGCACGTGCATCCTATAGGGTGCACGTGCTTTGGTTTGGATTGCCCAAGCCTAAGGCTTGGGCAACCCAAGCCATAGGGCATGCACCCTATAGGGCGCACGCCCTTTAGTACATGCACACTATGTGTGATGGGGGCCAAAAAGAAAAGTTGCATCTTTTTGGTCCCCCATCTTTATCAACTTACCCTGAGAAGATCTTGAATAAAAGAGTGAGAAAAAGGACAAGAGGAAAAGACTACATGGAATATCTAGTTCAGTGGAAAGACAAGCCAGTTGAAGACAGTTCATGGAATACACAAGCTGAGTTGGATCTTTATGATTTAGGTTAGAATATGAGTAGTACATGATGTCAACATTAGTTCTTTATTTACCTTAGGTTTTTGATGTAGGAGCATCTTGGGTCTTTGAGCAATCTTGCATCAACCAAAAACATTTCCTAATTTCTGTACCTATTTTCTATTGTTTACATTATAATCTTTTCATTTGAAGGTTTCATGTTGTGTGAAGCTTACATGATGTCAAGGACCTATTTGTGAACCTTCTCCTATGGTCACATAAAGATTGGTTGGACTATTTCAAAGTTACAGTTATTTTCCTTATCGTCGAAACTGTATTTTCCTGTAGCTTTGGTGCTGATTGCAGGTTATGGGCCTGATGATACTTAATGATTCAGCCTATGCACACTTATGTAATTTATGAGGACCTAAACTAATATCTTTTCCCAAAGGAGAAAGTCCTAATTCATTATGAGTCAAAATTTATGACCATTTTGCTCGGGCACCTATTTTCTGCTAGTTTTCATGCGAAACATGGAGTGTTTCTACTTACATAGTTTCATGTGATCAAAAGGGGCCTTTTGTAGTTAAATGAATGTTCTTGGGTCATGTGAGAACCTAAATCCAAAGGTGCATCAAGTAGTGATCAATCTTTCATTAGTTTTGATTTAAGTCTTCCATACTAGACCTATAATGTAATTAAATGCTTGACTGGCCAACTTGTGGCTTAGCTGGCTATATAAGGAGTCTATATTGATGTATTAGGGCATCATGAGGTAGATCTAGGAAGGATTATCAAGATACAACATTGGAGAAAAATATAGGATGCAAGCTATAATTTTGATTTCATAATTTTCATTGTATAAGGTCGAAACCTGGAAGGCCTCACAGTCGAGCATGTTGAAATAAATAATATAAATTCTTTGTTGTTACTACCATTTGATTATCTCATATCTATTATTATTTCATTACTTTCATGTGACATTACATTTCTTCCATTGTGTAACTCTGAGAAGGGCTTGTTTGTGGATTCAAGTGGAGTCAATTCTGCTTGTATCTACCCTACCCCTGCATCATGATCTTACCTCACTAAAACTCATAGGTGTAGGCCAATTAAAAATAGCTTCAACCTTTTTAGGATCTATCTTCAAACCATTAGATGAAATTACAAATCCCAAATACACAATTTCCTCTTTCATGAATGAAATCTTTTTCAAATTTATTTGCAGCTTTTCCTCTTTCAATCTCTGCAAAGCTTATCTAACATGCAAAAAATGTTCTTCTCTGGTCTTACTAAATATTAGAATATCATCTAGATATACAATCATAAATTTACCCAAGAGTTTATTCAAAACTTCATTCATCAATCTCATAAAAGTACTTGGTGCATTAGTTAGACCAAAAGGCATAACCAATCACTAATACAAACCTTCTTTTGTCTTGAAAGAAGTCTTCCATTCATCACCTTCTTTGATTTTGATTTGATGATACCCACTTTTCAAATCAATCTTTATAAAATACTTTTCTCTAGTCAAATTGTCCATTATGTCACCCATTCTCGGTATAGGAAACCTATACTTCATTGTTATCTTATTGATTTCTCTGGAATTAGTACACATTCACCATTCTCCATTCTTCTTAGGTGCCAATACAGAAGGTACTTCACAAGGACTCAAACTTTCTCTGATCAAACCTTTATCCAACAATTCTTGAATCTATAGGTTCAATTCCTGATTCTTGGTAGTTGTCAACCGATGAGGTGCCTTATTCTGTAAACTAGCTCCAGGGTGTTACGATTAACAAGGAAAAAATAACAATTATGTGCAAATATAACTAATATCAGAAAACAATAAACCACACAAAAGAGAACACAAGACACAAAGATTTAACGTGGTTCACCCAATCCCTGGGCTACGTCCACCAACAACGAGTCTAATATTATTATTATCTAGTGATTACAACCTGATTACAATCCATAATCCATTATAGCTCAATTTTGCTGCAAGTACTAAAATCATACATACAAAAAATCCCTAACCCTAAGCCATATTATATAATATTTTTGCCATTTTAGGGTTAGAATGAATTATAACATGTCGGCCCAAATAACTGAAAAGTAGTCAGCCTCGGGGGCTGTGCCCCTGAACCCCCGCTTGGGGCCCAGCTTGGCCCCAAACCCCGGTGAGGTCGGGAGGAAAAAATGTACAATACTTTCCTAGATAGTACTTTCCTAATTAGTCACCACAAGCTAACAATCTCCCACTTGGTGACTGATCAATATCCACACTATACAAAAAAACCTCCCACTTGGAGACTGATCCTGTAGCAATACCACTACCATATGAGGCTCCCACTAGATCGAACCACCCTGGACTCAGCTGTTCCTTTATTTTGTTCAGTCTAGAAGACCAACTGAAGCTGAACATGAGTTCAACTTCTCTCTTGTTACTACCTTTGTAAACATATCTGCTGGATTATCATCAGTATGAATCTTTTCCAGCCTTAACTTCCCATCATCCAAAACTGACTGAATGAAATGGTACCGCAACTGTATGTGTTTTGTCTTTGAGTGCAAAGTAGAATTCTTTGCAAGATGAATGGTACTTTGGCTATTTGTATGTAGAAAATTATCCTTTTGTGGATGTCCCAATTCTTCCATGAAGAATTGAAGCCATATCATCTCCTTGGCTGCCTCTGCAGCAGCAACATACTCTACCTTTGTAGTGGATAAAGCAACCACTTTTTGTAGTCGAGAAATCCAACTCACTGCTGTCCCACCAATAGTAAATATATAACTTGTAGTACTCCTACTATCTATATCTCCTGCCAAATCTGAGTCAACATAGCCTTGTACAGTAGTAGTAGAACCCCCAAAGTGTAAACACTTACTGGATGCACCTCTCAAATATCTAAGAATCCATTTGACTGCATTCCAATGCTCAATACTAGGGTTACTCATATATCAGCTAACGACTCCCACTATGTGTGTAATATCTAGCCTAGTACATACCATAGCATACATTAAGCTCCCTACAGCTGAAGCATAAGGTACCTTAGACATTTTAGTTTCTTCTTCTGGTGTCTTGGGACACATATCCTTAGTCAATTTCAAATGACCAGGCAAAGGTGTGCTGACAGCTTTGGTATTTTCCATAGAGAAACATTGCAACACCTTCTCAATATAATCAGCCTGAGATAGAGACAATTTCCTATTTTTCCTATCTCTACAAATTTTCATACCAAGGATCTATTTTGCTACCCCCAAATCCTTCATAGCAAAATATTTTGCTAACTGTTGTTTCAACCCCTGAATATGATCCATGTTAGACCCAGCTACAAGCATATCATCAACATATAAACATAAAATAATGTAGCTGTCATCATCCAACCTCTTAAAATAAACACAATGGTCAGAATGACACTGACGATATCCATGCTCATTCATAAAAGTGTCAAATTTAATATACCATTGTTGAGTTGCTTACTTCAAGCCATATAAACTTTTCTGCAATCTGCACACCAAATTCTCCTTACCCTTGACCTCAAATCCTTGTGGCTGAACCATATATATTTCTTCATCCAAATCACCATGAAGAAAAGCTATTTTAACATCAAGCTGCTCTAAATGCAAATCTTCAGTAGCCACAATACTTAAAACAGTACGGATAGAAGTCATTTTAACAACAGGAGAAAATATCTCATCAAAATCAATACCATGTTTTTGTGCAAATCTTTTCTTACCTCCATCCTCTTCTTTTATCCTGTAAACCCATTTATTCTATAAAGCCCTTTTACCTGTAGGTAACTTACATGAATCCCATGTTTGATTTTTCAGCAAAGATTCCATTTCATCTATCATTACAGACTCCCACTGAAGCTTTGTATCCACCTACACAGCTTCATTATAACATTCAGGTTCACCAACATCTGTTAACAAAATAGAATACAAAGATGGAGAAAATCTTTCTAGAGGTCTACTTAGCCTTGTTGACCATCTAACATTCACTGGTGTGTGTGGTATTTGTTGTTGCTTTTGTCACGGAGCATAAGGAACTATTGGAACATGAACTTGTGGAGTATCATCCAGCACTACATAATCATTTTCTTTCTTCTCATGCTGCAGCAACAGATCTTTGTACGATACTTTCTCATTGAAAATGACATCCCTGCTTCTTACAATTTTATGATTTTCAAAATCCCAAAGCCTATAACCAAATTCATCAATGCCATATCCAACAAATACACATTTCTTTGACTTAGCTTCTAGCTTGGTTCTATTTTCAGAATCTATAAGTGCAGAAGCTTCACAACCAAAGGTTTTGAGAAAAGAATAACTCACCTTCTTACCACTCCATGCTTCCTCTAGAATACCACAATCCAAAGGAGTAGAGGGGCCTCTATTGATTAAATAAATAGTAGTGTTCACAGCCTTTGCCCACATATTTTTGGGCAGCCTAGCATGCAACCTCATACTCCTTGCATGCTCCATTATTGTCCTGTTCATGCATTCAGCCACTCCATTTTCTTGTGGAGTCCTTGGTATAGTTTTCTACCTACGAATACCATTAGAGGAACAATATTCTTCAAATTTTGTGCTGCAATACTCACCACCATTATCAGATCTGAGACATTTTAACATTTTACCAATCTCATTCTCAACCAAGTATTTCCATTTCTTAAAAGTTTGAAATACATCAGATTTCTGTCTAAGGAAATAAATCCATACTTTTCTTGTTGCATCATCTATAAATGTAACATAATATAGAGAGCCACCAAGGGAAGATACCTGAGCTGGTCCCTATACATCTGTATGCACAAGCTCCAATCTCTCATTTTTCTTTTCCTTCCCATTCTTCACAAAACTAACTCTCTTTTGTTTTTCATAAACACAACTTTCACAAAAATCCATATTGACACATTTCAGACCCGGTAAAACTTTCTTTGAATGAAGTAATTTCATACCTTTTTCACTTATGTGCCTGAGTCTTTTGTGCCATAGTACTGTGTCAGAATCTACATTAACGGTCTGATGTTCTTCTTGCTCAACTGCAACCACTGTTCCTGAACATTCATTTTCTTTTGAAATAATTAAAGTAGAAGGAACATTATGACCTATACAAAGATATAAGGTGCCTACTTTCACACCTTTTTCTACTACTAAGGAACCTTTTGAACCTTCCAATTTCTATCATTAAAAGTAACCGTGCAACCCTCATCACCCAGTTGCCCTGCTGAAATTAAATTTCTACTCAGCCTCGGAACATGTCTTACCTCTTGTAGTAGCCAATGATTCCCATTCTGCAACTTAATCTTGATTTTTCCTTTTCCAACAATTTGACAGGGTTCATTATCTCCCAAATAAACTAGCCCAAAATCCCGTTGGACATAATCAACAAAATAACCTCTATGGGGTGTAGCATGAAATGAAGCCCCCGAATCTAACACCCATGAATCATCAACATTTTCTAAAGACAAAAACAAAGCATCCTCTTCAGATTTGTTACTTACCACATTTTCCTCCTTGTTTCCATCATTTTTGTCTCCTTGATCTTTCTTTCGAGACCAACAATCTTTATTCTTATGTCCTAGTTTTCCACAGTACCAGCAATCATTTGGCCCTTTGGATTCATACCTCTTTCCCTTTGATTTGCCTCTTGATTTTCCATGATTTCCAGAGTTGTTTCCTCTATCTCTTGTTCTGCCTCTGCTTTCTGCATTCAATACACTACCTGATGTGGATGCCCCTGAGCTTTTCCTATGAATTTCCTCACTCAATATAACACCAACAATATCATCAAAATTTAGGGTATTTGAACCAAAAACAAAATTACTAACAGCCATTACCAAGCCATTCCAGCTTTCTGGCAAAGAACACAAAATCAAGAGAGCCCTAACCTCATCATCGAAAGTAATTTTAACTAAGGTTAACTGACTTGTAACTATATTAAACTCATTCAAATGATCAGTGATTGATCCACCTTCTACCATTTTCATATTAAATAAATGCTTCATAAGAAATACCTTGTTTGAAGCTGAAGGCTTTTCATACAACTTTGCTAGGGTGTCCATTAGATCTTTATCTTTTATTGCTCTAGTAATATTGAATGCCACCGATTGTGCCAGGCATAGAAAAATACTCCCCAGTGCCTTCCTATCCAAAATATCCCAATCTTCCTGAGACATTGCTGCCTCTTTCTTGGCTATTCCCTCTAATGTCCACCATAGATCCTTCTGATAGAGATAGTCCTCCATTTGCATCTTCCATAATTGGAAGTTCTGCCCATTAAACTTATCAACCTTTAGCCTACCCTCGTCTGCCGTTTCTCCCACTTAACCAGGAGACTCTCCCACTAACTTGTGAAACCTGCTTCAAAGAATAGATGAAAGAACAAATGAAATGACCTCGCTTTGATACCACTTGTTAGGATTAACAAGGTAGAAATAACAATTATGTGCAAATATAACTAATATCAAAAAATAATAAACCACACAGAAGAGAAAACAAGACACAAAGATTTAATGTGGTTCACCCAATCCCTAGGCTACATCCACCAACATCGAGTCCAATATTATTATTATCCAGTGATTACAACCTGATTACAATCCGTAATCCATTACAGCTCAATTCCACCGCAAGTACTAAAATCATACATATGAAAAATCCCTAACCCTAAGCCATATTATACAATATTTTTACTGCTTTAGGGTTATAATGAATTATAACATGTCGGCCCAAATAACTAAAAAGTAGTCGGCCTCAAAAAAATTTGCTATATTTTTTTCCTCCCGACCCCAGCGAGGTCAGGAGGAAAAGATGTATAGTACTTTCTTGGATAGTACTTTCTTGATTAGTCACCACAAGCTAACACAGGGATTGGATCCATGCAATGATCAATGATTCTCCTTGGTGGTAAACCATTAGGTACATTATCAGAATGATTTCACTATACTTGGTGAGTAACTTATCAACCTCCTCAGGGACACTATCCTCTTTTTTCTTACTCGATTTGTTAGGAATCACAACAAAACATACATCATCCCTTTTCAAATCCTTAACAAATTTTCTTCCTTCCATCAAACAAACTTTCATAGATGTGAAAACATTACTAGTAGGTTCTTCCATCAAAGGTAACAAGATTTGTTTTCTTCCATCAGCCCATATAGTATACTTATGCAATCTCCCATCATATATATCATGTCTATCATATTGCCAAGGTCTACCCAACAAAATATGACAACTATATTATCTTAAAATGGAAGCACTTGCATGTTAAGAGCATTTAGCCCTCTAAGTGAGTGGTCTGGGGTCATTTCAAGCACCTTGATTAGGAATTTTCTTGAATTTGACTTTATCCCCCCATTCTACTTCTCTTTCCTCTTGATTTCACCTTATTTTTGCATTTTCCTAGCATTCTGGGCCAGGTACTGAGGTTTTTGACCACAAGGTCAAAGATGACCTTATGGGGTTAAAGTTGACCTCGATCCTAACCTAGTCAAGTTAGAGCTCATCTTTGATCTTGTTATACACTAAGTTTGCACCCTTGTTTCAAGCTCTCGTAGTCTTGATAACTTAGTATAACATGGGAATCATGTCCAGATTGTGGGACCTATGCTAATTAAGATGAGAACTCTAGGTTCTAGGTTGGTTCCTCTTGGATAATCACCTTAATTTTCTTCTTGATATGAAAGTAAAACTTGATGGGAAAGGGATAGAAGGAATGCTTGATAGGGAAATGACTTGAAAGCAAACTACCTACTAGGTGATACATCAAAATGATGGTTTGAATCTCAGTATAGAGAATGAAATCAATGCATGAACTTAGGTCTAGGAGATCACAACTCTCTGAATAGGCCTACATCAATATTTCATAGAAGGGTCTGCAATAGAAAGAGGCTATTCAGGGAAAGGAAGAAAACTTTCACAAACAATAGCATTCCTAAGAATCTAGACACAATCCACAACCTACAGATAAACATTCACTTCTACAACTCGGTATAGGAATGAGATAGATTGTCCGGGGGTTGAAGTATACCCACAAGAGCATTCAAATCAAATCACCCACAAGAATACGCATAAATTACAGAAAGGGAGAGGGATCAGGAACCCTAAGATATCACTGAAAACATACACATACTTTAATTCAATAAGAAAAGATTCAGACAAAGAAGCATAGGGATAGAGAAAATGTCACAAAATACCTTTGCAATATCTGAATCATCAATGGAAGATTACAAAATGTAGAAAACTAGAGGGCAGAGAAAAATGCCACGGATAGCTTTCTAAGAAAGAGACTTTCTTCTTTACAAAATGTGAACTTTGAGCTCTAACGCTCTCAAAAAACAATATATACATCTCCTATTTTACACGTAGGCAGCAGTCAAAAACCTAACTAGGGTTACATAGATTTTCAATAAAATAATAGCACACCCTAACTCAATCAAATCTGATCATAAATACATCCCTACAACATCATGGCCAATCAAATATTTTGTGTGCCCATCCTTGTACTGCATCCACCCATGGACAAGGAACCTTGATCTTATCTACCTTCCTACAACTCAGGCTCACCATGAATGCACAAAATGGTACTTCTCAGGGATAAGAATTGACCTGAGATGGCTGCTCAGACCTCTTCAACTACAAATGTCCCAGAGCAATTAAATCACAACCACCGCTTTGTTTTATATGGATTTCTACTTCAAACCCTGGCAAAAACTTTCTTAGAGATATTCAAATTTGAATATCAATGGCTAGCCGGTCATTTTAAAAAGTGATGGTCAATCTTCATTGTTTCCCAGCAAATGAATGACCCAGATCACCCTTGAAATAGTCACAAAACCCTTTGAAAATTCCAAGTCCATATCAGCAATATGAGGACCAATGAAAATTTAGCACGTCAACACACCTATCATTTGGACCCACCTTGACTTTCCTTCCTTAAGTTATTCAGTGACTGCGTGACTGAAGGCTCTTTTCTAAGTCACGAAGAACTTCGGCTTACATTTGGTGAACTGGCAACCAAAGACATTCGCTAATTCACTAAGAACTTTAGGGCTTCACTAATTCATCCTGAGATTCTACGAACACACACATTCACGCATTCGCCAGATCATTTGGAGCACTACTAATTCATTCTGCGAGTAGGCAACCAGAGGGAACTTATCAGAGCTACCAAATACTTTGTTAAACTTGGGCCCATTTCCACATGTCAATCTTTTATTCATTTTGACTGCCTCATCAACCAACACCTTGGCAAATCTTTGACAATAGACCCACTGACAAATTCCAGCTGTGTGCCTAGAAAATAATGAAATGCGAGCACATCAAAAAGAAAGGACCCACCTGACAAGGCCCTGACAGCAAAACAAGATTGATGGTTGGCACATAATCTCATGGCTCTGACACAACCCATGAGATCATGCACTAGCCGTTGGATCAAAATAAAGACAACTCTTTGGGCCTTCTCTAACAAACTCCATGTCATAGTCCTTTCAACCAATCTGGAACCTCCAAGTCAGAAAATGTGGTAGTGGCCCCACTAAACAAATGAAGTACTATATCATAAACAAGAATCAATGGTTGTCACAAGATCGCAAGCCTCTGATAGACCCTATGCAAACTTACCACAATTGTTGGATCTTGCTTAACTGGGACCCCCACATACCAAGACCACCAAACATTAAGGGAATGCACGACTAAATAAAAGTTAACCATTTGTTGAGTCACTAACTGTTGAGGACTTAACTGCTAGGAATAAGATATTACACGAATCACTACAATCACTGGTTCATCGAATAGAAAGGATAACCGTTGGAGAACAAAGAGAACTAGTGACCAGCCAATGAGAATAAGGCACACATGTTGAATAACTAGACTTAAGTGGCTGATAAAGTAACTGCAAAATAGAACATGACTTGGGGCTTTTAGGGTTTCTTTTGGCGTAACGGCTAGATTTTCAAATCTAAACTTGTAGACTAGGGAACTAAAAGAATCGCAGAGGCCAAGAGACAAGACATAAAGCCATGAAAATTTTAGGGATTCTCGGTAGGATAAAAATGTTGACTTTGGGATAGATTTAGCCAAATTTGTATAAAACAGGAAAATTTGGGTAACATTTTGGCAATGTCTACTAGATGTTAGCTTGCTAGACATTGATCGGTGGCCTTGAAGCAATGCATTAGGCATGGGGTCATCCAAGAACACAAAAATTTGATAGAGAGACAAAACTAAAACTAGAAAGACAAACTTGTGTATAGGCACTTCTTGAAACGCAGGAAACTAACCTTGAAAACAAGGAAAGAAAGCAAGAAACATATATACAAGAATTACAAGGAGGGATTAACCTCAAAGCACGACCTCAAGTGGAATCCATTCACTAATATAGGAAAGGCATCTCCTTCAAGAGTTGATAGATGAAAAGCATTAGGTCCCTTGCATTCTATAATAACAAATGGTCCACCCCAAAATGAGTCAAATTTTGTATGTTTACTAGGTCTAGATCTGAATTCATCCCACTTGAGAACTACATCTCCAATTTTGAAATTTTTGGTCTTGGCTTTTTTATCAAAATTCTTCTTTGTTTGAACCTGATGAAATTCCATATCTTTCATGGATTTGTCTCTAAGTTCTTCTAGCTCCATGAGTTGAGCATACCTGATCTATAAGAGATCTCCTTCTTTAAACAGAACATATTGAGTAGCTAAGTCTAGAGCTGGTAATTTAGTTGAAATGGACAACTTAGCCTCTCTACCATATACTAACACATAAGGAGAATTTTCAATGATCTTCTTTGGGGTAATCCTATCTAACCATAAGGCAGACTTCAATTTAGTATGCCAATCCCTTTGGTTATCCTACAAGGTCTTCTTGATTATCCTAATCAAGTTCTTATTTGTTGATTCTACTAAGCCATTGCCCTGAGGGTAATAATTTGAACTTGTATTCAGATAAATGCCATTTCTGATTGCCCATTCTGAGTCTTTAAGGCCTGTGAATACTAATGCATTATCTGATACTATGGAGTTTGGAGTGCCAAATCTATGAATTATATCATCATAAAAACTTAAGACAATACTCTCATTTAATTCTTTTAAGGCAACTGCCTCTGTCCATCTAGTGAAATAATTTGTTGCAGTGATTATCCACTTGTGTCCTGCACTAGATGGAGGATTGATCATGCCAATAAAGTCTATGCCCCATTTCATGAAAGGTTGCTTTGTTCTGACTGGTTGTAGGGGTAAGGCTACAAGCCTTTCTTTTCCTACAAACATAGCACATTTGATGCATTTTCTCACATAATCATGACTATCCTTGAAGATAGATGGCCAATAATATCTAGCCCTCATGATTTTAAAAGCAGTATTCCTAGGAGAAAAGTGACCTCCAGGTGGTCCATCATAAAATTCAAATAGGACATCAGCTATCTTTTCTGAATCAATGCATCTTAAAAGGACACCATTGTGATCCTTTCTAAAAAGAACCTCATCAATCAGCACAAAAGGAATAGATTGTAATCTACAGTATCTTCTTTTTGCTAAATCCAAACCTGAAGGACATTGTCCTATCTTCAAAAAATAAATCATGTTAGGCAACCAACTTGATGCCTTGGCATGTTCTTCTGTGGAATGCACAACCAAAGATGCATCCACTTGCTCTGATTTCTTTGAACTGTCATCCCCTGCCAAATGCTCACAAAGACCTTTTCCTCTAAGCAACTTGGTGGTTTGAATATCAATGTCATATTCCATCACCTTGGTGATCCAACCAACTCTTTTCTCATTTAGGTCCTTAGAAAGAAAAAATTCTTTGACACTTGGATGAGTAACTTTCAAGTGTACCTTTCTATGAGTCAATAGATATCTGAACTTCTTAAGGCTTTTAACCACAACAAATACATGTTTTTCTACAAAAGAGTATCTCTTTTCATACTCTTCCAAACTTTTTCTAAAGAAAGCAATAGGCTTCTCCAATCCATTTGAATTTTCTTGAGTCAACATAGCAGATATAGCATCATAACCTCCATAAGCATAAAGGATAAAATCCTTACTGAAATCTAGGTTTAACAAAGTAGGAGCTTCTGTTAAGGCTTCTTTGATGGCCTGGAAGTTGGCTTTTCCTTCTTTAGTCCAGTTGAAGGCTGAACTCTTCTTCAACATGGTTGTCAAAGGCTTCAATAAATCTGCAATGTTAGGCAAAAAATGCCTAACAAAGCTAATCTTTCCTATGAAATATTGGAGACTTTTCTTATGATGTGGCAGGGGTAGTTCTAAGATGGCTGCAATTCTCTCAGGATCCACTATAATTCCTTCTTTAGATACTACATATCCCAACAATTTTCCCTCATGAACTGCAAACACACATTTCTTGGGATTAAGAGATATCCCAAACTCTCTACACCTTTCAAAAATCTTCCTCAAATGTTCGATATGGTCTATTGCATGTTTAGAATAGATAGTTATGTCATCTAATTAGACCAATACAAACTTGTACATGAGGCTCTTAAAGGCCAGATCCATTGCCTTTTGAAAATTAGCACCTGCATTTGACAAACCAAAGGGCATCTTTTGATAAGCCATGGTTCCCCACTTGGTTGTAAATGCAGTCTTATATTGATCTTTTTCATTAACTAGGATCTGATTGTATCCTAAATAACCATCCAACAATGAAAATCTCTCAGATCCAGAGACACATTGTAAGATTTTCTCCATAGAGGGTAGTGGATGGCGGTCCTTTAAGGAGGCTCTGTTGAGATCCCTAAAATCAACACATAATCTTAACTCCCCATTCTTCTTCCTAATAGGAACAAGGTTGGAAACCCAACTAGTATGCTTAATGGGGTAGATGATACCACTTTCTATCAATTTGAGCACTTCTCTATGCATAAGTGGCTCAAGCTTGGGATTAACAGGCCTTTTCTTTTGCCTCACTGGTTTGGCATTAGGCTCTAATTCAATAGTGTGCTGAGCAAGGGTTGGATCAAAACCTTTAAGGTCTTCATATTGCCATGCAAAAAAATCACTGAATTCTTTAAATAATTGGGTGTAAGCTTGCTTTTCCAATTCAGTGTTTGTTTTTCCAAATTGTAAGCTCTTACCTAGCTCTAACTCTAATTCAACACAATGTTCTTGTTGAACTACTAGGCCAGCTTTGTTCTTCTTAACCTGATCATCCTTGTTGAAGACTATCTCTAAGGTGACAAGACCTCTATGCATTTTATTGGACTTAAGTTGTATCACTTGATCACCATAGTTCTGTGATAACCTATCTTGATTATGCTCTGAAAAAACATCTTCAAACAAGAACTGCAGAATTTGTTCATCATTGTCAAACACTTGCCAATTGACATCATTATCAGGAATAGAGGGTCTGATAATCACTTTGATATGCTATTGATCTATTTCTTTTGAAATGCTATTGGGAATATCATAGTGAGATCCAATAGCAGCTGATCTATCTACATTTTGATTTGGTTTTCTAGGGATAGCAACAATATTGAAAGCACAAAAGTTTTCAATTGCATCCTAGACTCTATGTTTGTATGCTTTCAAAGTGTCATTTTTGGTTGCACTTATCCCTCTTACTTTTCTAACAACTAACTCACTGTCACCATAAAATTTTAAGGCTTTGAGCCCTCTTTTCCTAGCCCACTCCAGTCCATTCACAAGGCTTTCATACTCTGCAGTGTTGCTAGTGTAGGAGAAACTGAATTTGAAAGCTGTATAATACCTTTCTCCTTTTAGGGACACTAACATAGCACCACCACCAGAGCCATGTCTACTTCTAGCTCCATCAAAAAACAACTCCCAAACCTGATTGCTCTGATCTTCAAAATTAGTGTCTTCTTTGAGAAGGCTTGGCTCTATGGATCCACTTTCTTGTATTAAATAACTTCCCAAACCAAAATCCCAAATAAGACTTTCTTGGGTCTCTAAAGCTCTTTCATCTAGTAAAATATCAGGGATATTCTCTATCTTAGTGTCTGCTTCTCCAATGGTTTAGAAGTCATTGTTATCAAATATAGGGTAGTTTACATTGATGGTATTGGACACATATGGTTCTATATGGTGTGCTACCAATGGTTTAGACTTAATAGTGACCTTGGTACCATATCTTGTGTGAAATAACATGTGAGACCAGTCAGAAGAAAGGTAACCTCCTATTTTAACTGTAAACTCCCTTGACAAACATATGACAAATAATGTAGGGAGATCTATGATATATATATCAAGGAGAATGGAAAAATTAGGACTAGCATGAAGAATCAGACTGGTATCCTTAGCCACACCTATAGTATTAACTGAGGATCCATCAAGTTGTGTAACCTTCTTTTGAAAGGGTTCATATTTTAGTCATAGTTGGTTAGCCACTTTCTTGGGCATTATAGTGGTAGTAGCTCCACTATCTACCATACAATTATGTACCAAAGATTTTCCAATGATTAAAGATACATAAAAGGGAGGCAGTTTTGAGTTCCTACCTTGAATGGCATTGGCTTTGGAGGTTCTACTTGGAGTCTCCTTTTCTTGATCAGTGTTAACCAACACTGACTTTGCAACTTCTTTTGTAGGTTGAGGGGTTGCTGCTTTAGTCATGGCCTTCTTCAAAATCTTAGACTACCTCGAAATAGCCAAAGAATCCCACATAGACATGGTGACATTCACCTTCTTCATGTTGTCTACAATATTGAAAGGTGTCATAGTGTGTACTCTTTGTTGCGCTTTCACCATGATGGGCTCCACCTCTTTGGAAAGTTGGCCTTCTTTGCTTGTAATGGCAGGAGCCTTCTTGAGTGTGGTGGGAGTAGCTTGTTGCACTAGTTCTACAGATGTAGTAGCCTTGGTACTAGAGTCTGCTCACTCCATGTCTTGAGCTCTTCTTTTGGCTCTTGTATTTGTAGCAATAGAAAATTCATCATTGACTCCATTGAAGTCTAGCTGCTCCTAATTGAAAAGAGCAGTCTCATTTTCTTGTGATTCTTGCTGAGGAACTGACCCCTTGGATGAGGGCTCTGATTGAGCTTGTGAGGCATTTTGAACCATTAATTCTTGGTTCATCCATCCATTTGAACATGTAGCTTGATTGTGAGGCTGATTACAAGGAAAACACCATTCATTATCCATAGCCATATTATTTTGACTAGGGACTATATCTCTAACTGGATTTGCAGAATTGAGAGGTGCAGGGTTATATGGTTGGAATGGTCTTTGGTTAAAACTTTGCCTTTGTCCTTAATAACCTCCTTGGAATGGTGGCCTATTTTGTTGATAAGGCTATCCCTGATTTTGATATTGTTGATTAGGACCTTGGCCTTATGGCTGAAAGGGTGGCCTGATTCCTTGTCCTTGTCTCTTTAGATTTGTCACTTCTTTAGTCAAGGTCTGCAACAAGTTTTTCATTTCTTGCTTACTACTTTCTTGACTATTTTTTATCTCTTGCAACTCTTGAGAGAAACTTTTTCTTAACTCTTGACCACTAGTACTAGCTTGAGGTGCTAATATGGTGGGAATAGGGGTAAATGGGGGTACTTGTGCAGGTGCAATGGGTTGAAGGCTAGGGAAGATGGGCGTAGGTGGCCTTATAGCTATCATGCCTACTTGGATTAAACAATTTTCAGCCCTGATAGTTGTGTCAAAAGCTTGGGGTAAAGAAGTACCACCCATAGATTGGATCATGACAAAAATTTGACCATTCAAACTTTGTAAGTAATATAGGAAAGCATGGTCAGCTGATGGCCCTACTGAGACTAGAATTCTATTCCATGTCTTGAGGATTCTACTATTTTAATCTATCATTTGTTCTTGAGGGTCTCTTTTAATGGTTGTCAACTGCTCAACCAAAGACAAGTTGTCTGATTTGTCCTCAAAATTTTTACTTAATGCATCCCCTAATGCATCCCATGAATTAATGGAACCAACAACTAGAGTTATAAACCATTCAAGAGCCTAACCTTTTAGAGAGGTTGCTAATAACTTTGTGGCCACATCATCTTGAGGTTGTGTATGTTGTAGATGGTGGTCACATCTCTTACGTGTTCAAAAGTAGTCATTTGCCCTTCACCTGTGAAATTAGGTAGACTCTTTAGTGCCACCAAGGGTACATCATGATTTTGAGCAAAGACTAATGGACTTTCTTGGTTGAAAGGTGCAAAAGAAAAATGTCTAGCCATTGTAGGAGCTGTGATTTGAAGATTAACAACTATGTGAGTTGTATTTGATGCTAGATTTGAATCTTCTTCTAGATCTCTGGTTAGAGATCTTCCTCTTCTTTTGAGGTGAAAGGGAAAAGGTCTCCTTTCTAAAGTATCAAGAGGTGTAGACTAAACTCTCCTTGTAGGGGATGTTTTTTGAGTTGACCTACCCTTATAGCTTCTTTTTGAGGGCAACTCTAAAAATTCAGTAGGCTTTGAGCTCCTAGTCTCAATCTTTCTCATAAACTTTGAACAAGACTGTCTTGAATCCGTGAAATCAGTGGAGTCACCAGATATAATTGATAGAACAACTTCTAAAAGCCTATATTATGCAATCTGTATATCAGAGATAACACAATTTTCAAACAATGAACTTCTTTTGTTGTCCCACCGAACATGCCAGAATTGTTACGCCCAAGGTGGGGTACTTTGAATATGAGGTTTTGAACTTATAGGAGTACCTTTTGAACAAAATATACTCTTAGTCCCACTGGGCATGCTAGAATTGTTATACACTAAGTTTGGACCCTTGTTTCAAGCTCTTGTAGTCTTGATAACTTAGTATAACATGGGAATCATCTCTAGGTTGTGGGACCTATGCTAACTGAGATGAAAGCTCCAGGTTCTAGGTTGGTTCCTCTTGGATAATCACCTTAATTTACTTCTTGACATGAAATTAAAACTTGATGGGAAAGGGATAGAAGGAATTCTTGAAAGGGAAATGACTTGAAAGAAAACTACCTACTAGGTGATACATCGAAATGATGGTTTGAATCTTAGTATAGAGGATGAAATCAATGCATGAACTTAGGTCTAGGAGATCACAACTCTCTGAATAGGCCTGCATCAATATTTCATAGAAGGTTGTGCAATAGAAAGAGGCTATTTAGGGAAAGGAAGAAAAATTTCACAAACAATAGCATTCCTAAGAATCTAGACACAATCCACAACCTACAGATAAACATTCACTTTTGCAACTTGGTATAGGAATGAGATAGATTGTCAGGGGGTTGAAGTATACCCACAAGAGCATTCAAATCAAATCACCCACAAGAATACACATAAATTGTAGAAAGGGAGAGGGGTCAGGAGGAGGGATCAGGAACCCTAAGATATCACTGAAAACATACACATACTTTAATTCAATAAGAGAAGATTCAAACAAGGAAGCATAGGGATAGAGAAAATGTCACAAAATACCTCTATAATATCTAAATCATCAATGAAAGATTACAAAATGTAGAAAACCAGAGGGCAGAGAAAAATGCCATGGATAGCTTTCTAAGAAAGAGACTTTCTTCTTTACAAAATGTGAACTCTGAGCTCTAAAGCTCTCAAAAAACAATTTATACATCTCCTATTTTGCACACAGGCAAGAGTCAAAAACCTAACTAGGGTTACATAGATTTTCAATAGAATAATATCCAACCCTAACTCAATCAAATCTGATCATAAATGCATCTCTGAAACATCATGGCCGATCAGATATTTTGTGTGCCCATCTCTATACTGCATCCATCTGCAGACAAGCAAACTTGATCTTATCTACCTTCCTGCAACTCAGGCTCGCCAAGAATGCACAAAATGGTACTTCTCAGGGATAAGAATCGACTTGAGATGGCTACTCAGACCTCTTCAATTGCAAATGTCCTGGAGCAATTAAATCACAACCACCACTTTGTTTTATATGGCTTTTTGCTTCAAACCCTAGCAAAAACTTTCTTAGAGATATTCAAATTTGAATATCAATGGCTAGCCAATCATTTTAAAATGTGGCCGTCAATCTTCATTGTTTCTTGGCAAATGAACAGCCTAGATCACCCTTGAAATAGTCACAAAACCCTTTGAAAAGTCCAAGTCCATATCAGTAATATGAGGACCAATGAAAATTTAGCACATCAACAAACCTATCATTTGGACCCACCTTGACTTTCCTTCCTTAAGTTATTCGGTGACTGTGCGATCGAAGGCCCTTTTCTAAGTCACGAAAAACTTTGGCTTACATTTGGTGAATTGGTGACTGAAGAAATTCACCAAGTCACTAAGAACTTTAGGGCTTCACTAATTCATCCTGAGATTCTATGAACACACACATTTGCACATTTGCCAGATCATTTGGAGCACTGCTAATTCATTTCATGAGTAGGCGACCAGAGGGAACTTATCAGAGCAGCCAAATACTTTGTTAACCCTGGGCCCATTGCCACATGTCAATCTTTTATTCATTCTGACTGCCTCATTAGCCAACACCTTGGAAAATCTCTGACAACCGACCCACTGACAAATTCTAGCTATGTGCCAAATGACCAATGAAATGCAAGCACGTCGGAAAGAAAGGACCCACCTGACAAGGCTCTAATAGAAAAACAAGAGTGATGATCGGTGCATAATCTCATGGCTTTGACACAACCCATGAGATCATGCACCAACCATTGGATCAAAAGAAAGATAGCTCTTTGGGCTTTCTCTGACAAACTCCATGTTATAGTCCTTTCAACCAATCAGGAACCTCCAAGTCAGACAATGTGGCAGTGGACCCACTAAACAAATGAAGCGCTGCATCATAAAGAAGGATTAATGGTTGTCGCAAGATGACAAGCCTCTGACAGACCCTATGCGAACTTATGACAACTGTTGGATCTTGCTTAACTGGGAGCCCCACATACTGAGACCACCAAACATTAAGCGAATGTGCAACTAAAGAAAAGTTAATCGTTCATTGAGTCGCTAACTGCTGAGGACGTAACCACTAGGAATAAGATATTACGTGAATCACTACAGTTGTTGGTTTGCTGAATAGAAAGGATAACCACCGGAGAACAAAGAGAACTAGTGACTAGCCAATGAGAATAAGGAACACATGCTAAATACTGAGACTTAAGTGGCCGATAAAGTAACTGCAAAATAGAACATGACCTAGGGCTTTTAGGGTTTATTTTGGGGTAATGGCTAGATTTTAAAATTTAAACTTGTAGACCAGGGAACTAAAAGAATTACAGAGGCCACGAGACAAGACACAAAGCCATGAAAATTTCAGGGATGCTCGCCAGGATAAAAATGTAGACTTTGGGATAAATTTAGCCAAATTTGTATAAAACAGGAAAATTTGGGTAACATACCCCCTGTCCAGTTTTCAAATTTCCTTGATTTTCATGTGTCAGGTCTCGGGGATATTTGTTTTCCCGCCTCTGGGTCAGCTATTTCGGGTTTCAAAATGTTAAATCCTTCAATTAAATTTAATCTAAGTGTATTTTCTAAAGGTTAGGACCTAATTGGGATTTAATTCTCCAAGGTGGCCCCTCTAGAAGATTGTGCCCTAGTTCACTATAAATAGAAGCTTTTCTCTCTCATTTTGATCATCACCTTTTGCTATCAAGCACTCAATCTTTCAAGCATTTCAAGAAAGCATCCATTCAAGCATTCAAGTCTTCTTCTCCATCCAAGTTCTCCATTGAAGATCAAGGATTCAAGCATTCAAGCCATTGAAGGGATTTGATTCAAGCATTCAAGCCATTGAAGGGATTTGGTTCAAGCATTCAAGATTCATCATTCAAACCCTAGATCTAGCCATCATGGTGGTGTGATATTCCTTCAAGATCCTTTGTCCATCTTCAAGATCTATTCATTCTTCTCTCAAGGTGGATTCCAAGCATACAATCATGGAGGTTTTATTTACATTGATTGATGTTCAAGCTTTCATATCAACATACTTGTTTACATTCAAAATACAATTGCATATCTATTGAATTGCATAGCTTCATTATTAGATCTACTTCTACTACTTACTAGCATTATCCATTTTAATTTCAATATTAAGGTTGATTCCAAACCAGGGTTTGACCAAGGCAAACCCCCCATACAAACAACAAAACCATTTTTCTTATAGGTATAGGTGCAGAATTTTAGATCTGAGAGTAGATTTGGAAACCCTTTTTGGAAAAATTTCAGGATCTGCGAACAAAGTCAGAATCGACCTTCAAATAAAGAATCTAGCCTTTGACCTTTTATGAGGGTCAAAGACTACTGGCCATCAGAAAGACAAAAGATTTTTGGGTTTTCTTCATCTCGGCATTTCCAATCTGAAATAGGTTGCAGAATTGCTCGAAAGTACACACAAACATCAGAAATTGGCATTTTCTAGATTTTCCCTAATTTGAGGTTAGTACTTGTACTTCAATTATTTTAGATTCAACCACACACTCCTTTATAGGGAAATATAGGGTCTTTCTCTCTCCTTCATATTCTTCATAAATTGATTCAATTGTCCATTAGCCTCTTGGTTGATCAAATTGGATCTCTCCTTTGGGAATTTCGATTTGGGAGTAGATTCCATATTTCCCCACACATTTACATTTGAATAGGGGTGATTCCAAGTTACTACTATTCATTTTGGTGAACCCGACATGCTTACTCTCTTTGTTTTTGGTGTTAGATCATTTGTTTTTTGGCATTACAATTAGGTTTCTTTTATGCTCTTGCATTTTAAATTAAAAAATACAAAATAATAATAATCTATATAATCAATAAAATCCAAAAACATTTCTTGCATTTTATTTTCTATGGAAATCATTAAGATGTTTTGGTGTGTGCTCATGTTCTTTATTACTCTTCTTTTAGCATCTCTTTTTAATGCCTATGATGTTTATGAGAGTATTATTCACTTCATTATGTTGATGACCCTTCACTTTGCTCTTTCCTATGCTTTTGTGAAGTTGACCGACACTAGTCTGCCTACATTTAAAACTTTTCTTAGGGATTTATGTGGTAGCCTTATTAATCTTTTGGATTATGTGAAGAATTGGGTAGATGATACACCATCTCCTAATCTTCCTAATCCTAATCCTATCAATCCTAATCTTCCTAATTCTCCATTTGTTCATCCTTGCTCTTCCTGTACTTATGATGGGATTCAAGCTATAGTTCAGGATGTGGATGTGCAAGATTTATTTGATTTACCTTCTCCTTTGATTCATGATGATATTAAAGGAAAGGGTAATGAAACTTCTTCAAAACCTATTATCCCACCTTATACAACCTTTACTCATGAACATGATAAACAATCACCTCCTGTAGAAGCTTTACATAATATGTACACTACTGGATATAATATGGTGACTAAACAAGGATATAAGGGTTTAGGGCTAGGAATTAATGAGTATGGTATTAGGTTTCCAGTTCATATACCCCCTAAACCAGATATGTATGGTGTTGGTTTTTCAAAATTTCAAGTCAAGATAGGTGGTGTTGATCATCATCCTCCTCTTCATATTCTTCTTCCCACACCTATACTAGATAACCTTAATACTCATCAAGAAGTCGCTAAGGTGTATGTTGAGCTAATGAATTCCAAGAAAGAAATCTTTAGATTTATGCTAATAGATGCTCTATACAAATACAAATGTCCCTTTCATTATAGTAACAAACATTTACTTGTTGATTGTAAATATTTCAAGTTATATGTTAGAGATAGAGCTGCTTTAGGAATTATATCTCACTCTCGTACATACTTTTACAATTTCTTCATAATTTTGATATAGGGGATTCCCCTCCTTTAGATATATTGTAGATTTTCTTCCCCTCTTGTCTCAGGACTAGGAGGCAAGAGGTGTATCTTCATCCAGTCTCCTAGGATCCATTGGGTCTTTTATTGGGGATTAATTGGTATTCTTTCTCTCCTATTATTTTTTCTATGGCTTTGCATTATGTTTTTAATCATCCATAGAATCTATATTTTCTTTTCAAGATATATTTTCTAGGACATGTGTCTTGCAAAGGTATCCCTTGTCTCTATCCCTAGGGGGCAAGGTTTCTTCCTTCTTTCTCTTTGTCTAGGGAACTACTTTCCTTAGGTTAGTGGTATTTGTTTATATTACAATATTATTTCAACATATTGATAGAAGTTCTAACTATGGATAGCCTTTCTTATATGAGAAGTTATTTTCCTAAGTCATTACTTCTTCTCTATTTTGAAAATTATGTTTTTTATAAACTCTCACCCTTGCTTTGTTGTTAGAGTTATTTCCCTCACTCCAAAGATTTCTCTTCCTCTTGTTTGCAGGGGGCTTGATGATTGAATCTTTGTTCCCATTGTTGAAAGATGCTATTTTATCTAAAACACTCCTATATGGTGGGGGTTTTGTTGATAAGATCTCTTTCATCAAGGATCCTTTTTCCATGAGTGACATATCCTTTTCATGATTATCTATACTCTTGTATGTAGGGGTTAATATCCCTCGCTAAGAATATGGTACATACATTTTTGCTAAACAGGATATCTCCTTGCATTGTGAAGTAGGTATCTTTTTCCATCTTTGTTCCTACACTTGGGGGGCAAGGATTTCATCTTCTTCTTTTTTGTCTTTCTGGGATTCACCTCTTTCCTTAGTTAAGTAGTATTTATCTATTATGTGATATCCAATCATACATAAAAATTTTGGTTTGCATTGAGGATCTATGTCCTTAATAACAACCTCTTTTTTTTTTACATTGGATTTCCATGGTTGATATGTTTCTCACCTTGGAAACTGAACAGTGTGCTATCCCTCATAAGGGTTACTTTCTTTTCACTTCTTGCATGATATCTCTTTACAGTCATCCCTTCCACAGCCTCATAGGAGTTGTGACCTTCTTGGCTTGGACTGGGTGTTGTTTGTGGATATTGTCTTGATGTTGAAGAAGGATTTATCCTTGTTCTTTCTTTTCCTTAAAATGTCAAAATAGTATGTTTTTTCCATATTAAGGAGGGGGGCATATATAGGGTCTCCCTTGTACTATAGTTTTTTATTTTTATATGATAAATCTTCTGAAGGTAATGCACATAAGTTGCTAAATCCTGAGGAGACACGCATTTTTCAAATTTTTCAATATGCTAAATCTTGGAATGTAACGCACATAAGTTGCTAAATATTGAAAAGACACGCATTCATATGCTAAATATTCTAAAGGTAATGCACATAAGTTGCTAAATCCTGAGGAGACACGCATTTTATATTCATAATGATACAAGAAGGTGGATCTATGGGTATTCTAAAAGCTATGTTTTCCCTTTCTCTCTTTTCACTTTCATGCTAGTAGGATGGGATCATGAAGCTATGTTATTTATAGTGTTGTTCTTATCTTTCTTATGTAAACATTTATGCTTTTATGATAGCTTTCCAAATATGATGTTAGTATAAGAAATGTTTCTTAGCAAGGTTTCTTATGCTAGTTGATTTCAATTTGTTTTAGTACTAACCCCTCTTTTGTGTCGTTTTGTTTTTTGCACCCTCGTGTGTGTATGTTGAGTTAGAATCCTTAGCCTGGGGGCTTATGTCCCTAACTAAGTGTCATTCTATCTCATTTAAAATCCACTAGGATCTCTTCTCTTTCTTCTCCTTTACCAAGAGTTTGTATCGAGTCCATACTCTTGCTAAAGTGCGGGCTTAATGTATCATCTTAAAATGGAAGCACTTCCATGTTAAGAGTGTTTAGCCCTTTGAGTGAGTGGTCTGGGGTCATTTCAAGCACCTTGATCAGGACTTTGCTTGAATCTAACTTTATCCCCCCATTCTACTTCTCTTTCCTCCTCATTTCACCTTATTTTTGTATTTTCCTAGCATTGTAGGCTAGGATACCGAGGTTTTTGACCACAAGGTCAAAGTCAACTTTATGGGGTCAAAGTCGACCTCAATCCTGACCAGGTCAGGATCGACCTCGATCTTGACCTAGTCAAGTTTGAGCTCGTCTTTGACCCACCTATCCAATGATCAAATTTCCTTGATTTCTGAGTGTCAAGTTTTGGGGATATTTGTTTTCCCACCTCTGGGTCGGCCATTTCAGGTTTCAGAATAGTAAATCCTTCAATTTCATTTAATCTAGGTATATTTTCTAAAGGTTAGAACCTAATTGGGATTTAATTCTTGAAGGTGGCCCCTCTAGAATATTGTGCCCTAGTTCACTATAAAAGGAGGCCTTCCTCTCTCATTTTGATCATCACCTTTTGCCATCAAGCACTGAATCTTTTAAGCATTTCAAGCAAGCATCCATTCAAGCATTCAAGTCTTCTTCTCCATCCAAGTTCTCCATTGAAGATCAAGGATTCGAGCATTCAAGCCATTGAAGAGATTTGATTCAAGCATTCAAGCCTTTGAAGGGATTTGGTTCAAGCATTCAAGATTCATCATTCAAACCCTAGATCTAGCCATCATGGTGGTGTGATATTCTTTCAAGATCCTTTGTCCATCTTCAAGATCTATTCATTATTCTCTCAAGGTGGATTCCAAGCATACAATCATGGAGGTTTTATTTACATTGATTGATGTTCAAGCTTTCATATCAACATACTTGTTTACATTCAAAATACAATTGCATGTCTATTGAATTGCATAGCTTCATTATTAGATCTACTTCTACTACTTGCTCACATTATCCATTTCAATTTCAATACTAAGGTTGATTCCAAACTGGGGTTTGACCAAGGCAAACCCCCCATACAAACAACAAAACCATTTTTCTTGTAGGTACAGGTGTGAAATTTTGGATCTGAGAGTTGATTTGGATACCCTTTTCGGTGAACTTTCAAGATCTATGAACAAAGTCAGAATTGACCTTCAAATAAAGAATCTAGCCTTTGACCTTTTATGAGGGTCAAAGACTACCTGCCGTTGGAAAGACAAAAGATTTCTGGGTTTTCTTCATCTTGGCATTTCCATTCCAAAATAGATTGTAGAATTGCCTGAAAGTACACAGACATTAGAAATTGGCATTTTCTATATTTTTCTTAATTTGAGCTTAGTACTTGTACTTCAATTATTTTAGATTCAACCACACACTCCTTTATAGGGAAATATAGAGTTTTTCTCTCTCCTTCGTATTCTTCATAGATTGATTCAATTGTGCATTAGCCTCTTGGTTGATCAAATTGGATCTCTCCTTTGGGAATTTGGATTTGGGAGTAGATTCCATATTTCCCCACACATTTACATTTAAATAGGGGTGATTCCAAATTACATCTATTCAACAACAATCCATAGGCATGATATCACATAATACCTTATCGTAGTACTTTCCAATTTTTAGATTCACATAACATTGTTCACTTACCAAGAGTGTATGCTCATCTTTGATCCATGAAATTTGATAGGGCTTTAGATGCTCCAACCTTTGCAACTACAACTTTGTGACCATTTCCTCAGATGCCAAATTCTCTTAGCTACCACTATCAATGATTACCTTCCAAAATTTGTCAAAAACTTTACATATGGTCTTGAACAAACTTTTCCTTAACAGATCTTTCTTTTTACCTTCATTCCATAGTGCTCTTCTTATCATCAAGTTACTTTCCTTTTCAGGTTCATTCATTGTCTCTTCTTGCACCAAAGCATTTCTATTTCTACCAGCCTTCTTACTAGCACATGTACATTCAAATGACCTATGTCCTTCTTCTCCATAATTGTAGTAAGTTCTTTAGAAATTACCTCTGTTATAACCACCTCGGTAGTTACTACCTCTACCTCTAGATAAACTTTCAGCTTTCCACTCAGTCTTGCCTTTGTCCAGATTTGTCTTTTCAAGATCAGGTCTACCATTTTCACCATTCAATATACCTCTTCCTCTAGGGAATCTACCACCTCGACCTCTCTTCCTCTATTCATGTCTTTTATTCAACTTCTCCTCGGCCTTCAAAGAAAATTGATAGGCTTCTTCAATGTTCTCCAACTTAACTGGACTGATTTCTTCTTCGATGGAAACCCTCAAACCATTCAGGTACCTAGCAATTCTTTCCACATCATCTTCATCATGTCCAGATTTGATATCCAATCTATAGAATTCCTTAGTATATTCCTTTACCAAGCTATCTTTCTGCCTTAGACTTTGCATTTTCCTAACTAGGTTAATCCAAAAATCATAGGGTAAGAACTTTCCCTTCACCTTGTTTACCATCTTATTCCATACCTTGATTTTATCTTTTCCTTTCCTTTTTCGATCCAATTGCAGATGCTTTGACCACAAGCATGCATGACCTTTCAACTTTGTGCCTACAATTTTCACCTTCTTTTCCTCAAATACATTCTCATATTCAAAATGTTTTTCCATCTTAGTGATCTAGTCCATCAACTCATTAGAATCCAATTCCCCACTATACTCAGGAGGATTGGTGTCAACTTCAAACTTGTCAAAGCCTTCAAGAATCTTTCCTTGCCCTGATCCATCATAGGTGTAGGTTATTCTTCACCTTGTGTGATTTCAATTTCATCATCACTCACATCCTCAAGATGTCTTCCTCTTCTCTGGGTTGTCTCAACAACTTCAACTCTAGCAGCAAGTTGTCTCAACATGCTTGCCAATCTTGGATACACTTCTCACCTCACACAAACCATCTTGGAAACCCTCTACAATTGCAAGTTAGATCACAATCTGCTATCCCATAATAATTCAACCAGGGCCAAGAAGGAACCTACAAACCTAGATATACAGACCTAGATCTAGCTCTAACCTCGCTTTGATACCACCTGATGCAAGGGAAGGATAGGGAGGGGCCAATACAATAGCACACCCTACTAGATCCACCTTGCTCAACAACACATGGAAGCAACAACCATACAGAGTGAGAGAGAGAAAGTAGGATCAACCATATATTTTCATCAAAAAGACTGATATATATCAGGCTATAAGGCCTTCCTGATTACGACTAGATATTACAATGAATTACAAAAGTCCTCAAACATGTGAGGATTTGTCAACAACCTCCAATCTACTAACTTCTATCTTCTACCCAAAAAATCCCTCTAAACTCTAACCAAACATCTATATTTATGTAAGAGGCTACCAAAATGAGTCATCCTTTAGATCCACAATCAATAGAAGAAATGGTCAAATCTAGGACCACATGCTTCCCAAAGATGGATACCAACATAAAATACACGACCCAAATTAAATGCATGAGTCAAACTCAACAGGAACTCAAAATAAACCCATCAGTAAACAAGGGTTACCGAGTGCCAGACAAGCATCACCAACCACTGGGGAAGTTACCGAGAGCTTAAAGAGATAAACGACCAACACCGGTGAACATAGGAAACTAAGCAACACTGAACCAACTCGGTCAAAGAAGGAACCAAGCAACATAGACAAGCTCAAATATGTTTTTGGTGACACAAGATTGCTAAGGACCTGAGATGCTCCTGCATCACTATTTGATCATGTGGGCCTTCCTTTTACCCTTACCATTAGACCAAAGGAAACGTCTGATGGACTTTTGGATTTCAAAAATTTGATAATTTTTAAACATCCAAGCAGATGGACAGTATATACTATAAGAGGAGAGGATCTTTTGGCAGACTTGGACCCTATCGACAAGGGAGAGTACCTTATTGTTCCACTTATTGAGCTTCTTCTCAATTATTTCTTTAACCCATAAGCACATATTGTTAAGCGAGGGAGAGATAGAGAAAGGGATGCTGATATACCTAACAATTTTATTGGGTCCTCCCCATGAAAATCCAAAGTGTTGAATCCAATCCGGGGGTTCCTCTTTCTAGCCAAGCAAGATGGATTTGGAGCTAGAGATATGGGTACCCATGGCTTTTTCAAAAATATCTAGTTTCTGGGTGAGGCATTCAATGTTGTGTCTAGAAAGCTCAAGGAAAAGTGAGGTGTCATCAGAAAATTGAATATTAAGTAATTTAGAGTCATCAAGAAACTTAATACCATTCACTTTAGGAGAAAAGGAGTCATCTCTGAGGAGGTAAAACAAAGCATCCAAGGCAATAAAAAACATAGGAGAGGCACAGGATGAGACTTAGTAAGTGGGATAGGATAGAGAGAGATTCCCATTAACCTCAATTAGGGCAGAGGTATCCTTGAGGAGGACTTAGACATATCTACAGAACTCAGGAGGGAAGCCAAAATAACTAAGCATCATGAGGATGAAATTCCATTCCACCCTGTCATAGGCTTTCTCAAAATAAACAAGGAACATGACAGCATCTTGAACGGATGATTTGGCCCGTTCCATAGATTCCCAATTGGTGACAAGGTTTTCTAAGATATATCTACCCTTAATGAAGTCTGTTTCGGTAGAACAAATGAACTTGGGAATGCTTTTTTCAAGATGACAGACAAGGATTTTGGTAAGGATTTTATAGGAGACATTGAGGAGTGTAATAGGGCACTAATTCTTAATAAGAGCTTTATCTCCATCTTTTGCAATAATTTTAACAATGCCCATATTAATCGAATTCCCAAGGGTTCCAGAGTCAAAAACTTATGAGCATAAGTCATAGAGGTCACTTGCTATCTAGTCAATGTTAGCCTTATAGAATTCAATAGGAAGCCCATCTGAGCCAGGGGCTTTATTGTCTTTAAGCGCACTAATGGCATTCATAATCTCTTGGAGGGAAAATCTATTTTTTAGAAGGAGGGAATCTATGTCAGAGATCATGTTGGGGATGATGTTTTTACATTTATTCCTAATATCCTTTGAAGCTTTACTATCTTCTAAGGTAAACAGAGTTTTATATTCTAAATTTCAAAAGAATTAATGATGCCATTGATGTTCAAAATCTCCTTATCCTCAACAACAATCCTATCAATTCTTTTTCTATTTTTTTTATGTCTCAAAAGGTTGAAGAAGAGCTTGGAGCCTTTGTCTCCATACTGGAGCTAGTGGTTACGAGCTCTGATGAAGGCACCCCTGATTTTGGCCTACTGGTGTTTCCTAAGGGAATCTCTATCCTGTGAAACTTGTTCAACAAGGGTAGGGGAGGCAGGATTCAATTGAATTTCCCTTTCAATAAAGTGGAGACGTTCAGTAAGAATGTTTTCTTGATATCTATAGTCCTTGGCCTTCTTTTATCCAAGGGTTTGAATTTTTTTTTCCAAGAGGCCACATTCATATTCCATTAGGTAGTGTGAGAGGGAAATTGATTATGCAGATTAAAAAGTCTAACCATTCTTATGGAAGTTAAAACATCTTGATCCTTTAACAAGGAGGAGTTGAGGATTAAATTATTCTTACAAGGGTTACTGATGGTGATGGAGTCCTTGGTGTTAATATTATCTATGATAGGGTAGCGATCATAGTGGGTAGCAGGGATGATAGAGACTAAATTCCCTAAATGATTAGGAGAGAATGAGAAGTGATTCTTATTGACATAAAACCTATCAAGCCTGGAGTAAATCTGGTTAGGCCCTTGTTGGAAGTTGCACCAGGTATAATAGAGGGTAGAAGTCTCAGATTTAAGGTCATCAAGGGGGTCAAATAGGTGTAAATGTGGTTTAAAATAATCCCAATGAGACTTCTCAAGGATTTTCCATTTGAAGGGAATACCCCCTACCTTATCATCCTGAATCTTAATCATATTAAAATCTTTAGCAACAATCCAGGGGATATTAGGAAGGGCATACAACCAATCCCAAAGGGAAATCCTCTCCTTAGAGTCATTAGGAGCATATAAGGAACACACGCCAAAGGAAGAACCTCTAATATCAAGGATAGCCCAAGCCGCATAGTTACATGGGGAGGTTCCCTAATCTATAATGTATCTTTCCCAACAAGGGTTAATGAGAAAAGGAACTCCACCCTTTCCTTTGGGGTGATTAGTATAGATTTTAACAACATCTCTCCATATACAATCAAGGGCAATATTAAGAGAAAAATCAACAGCTTTAAGTTCTTAAAGCATCAAGAAATCAATATTTTTATGACAATTCAAAAATATTTTAATAATAATCTTCCTATTAGGAGACTCAAGGACTCTAATATTCCATGAGATGAACTTCATGAGGAAAGAGGGTTAAGGGGGCCGGTAGGGAGAGCATTATGATCTCCAATCTTCTTCTTGTTTCTAGAACCAATAGGCCTACCTTTCTTTTTAGTAGTAGTACACCCCTTCAAGAGATCATCATCATCCTCACTTCTGTTAGTTTGATCAATTTGAAATTGAGGATTATTTTTTATGTTATATCCAGACACATGAGATTCTGGGAGACCCGAGTGTAGAAGTTCAGACTTCATGTTTTCCAGTCCTCTACTAGCATAAATAACTTCAATAACCAGATTATCTTCTATTTCATGAAGCTTAGAGGCCAGGGGGTTGTTGATCATATCATCAAGGGAATGCCCTGTAGCAAGATTAGGATCAGGGCTTTCAGGAGTCACAGATTTGCTAATCTTAATTGTAGGGTCTTCCCTCATGGTAATATTACCAACCCCATCCCCGCTACCACATGTCCATCCTGGTAAAGAATCACAAGTTTTCTTAGAGTTAGGGTTTCATTTGGCACATCTTCAATCATTAGAGTAGGGTGATTCCCAACCCTGCAACCATCAATATCCTGATTGGAAATAATAGGGCTACTAGCAATATGAGTTTCTGAAGGCACATCTTCAATCATAAGAGTAGGGTGATTATTCAGAATCAAAAATTGATTGTTATTTTCATTAACAATCCGCATTTGTTCCAAAGAGAGTTGTTGAGCATTCTTATGTCTACACTTCCTATTAGGGACTGTTTCGAAACCATCAGAGCTAAAGTCCATAAGAATTTAGTTTGAAATAAATTTAGGATTAGCGGGGTTAGTAACTCCAATAGTGTTGTTAGTCATAGTGGGGAACATCATATCGGTTTTAGACCCAGAAATCAAGTAAGAGAAGGGAAGATTGTTAGGGTTTTTATCATGTTCAGCCTCTATAGTATTGTGAGTGTTAGTAGTCGAATCCTTACCTATAATAGGATTTTTGTGGGTTTCCAAAGGGTTAGATTCATTGGAGCTTTTAACCAGTTCGGTCGTATTAGGGGCATTAGAGTTGTGTGTGTTAGTAGTTAGATCCTTACCAACATTTGGGATTCCATGGGTGGTTTCCACATGGCTAGATTTGGGTTTCTTTCGAGTAATAATAGGGTAGTTCTTTCTAAGATGCCCTTCTTTTTGGCAAAGGGAGTAGGCATTCAATCCACCAAGGATTTCTATAGGGTAGGGAAAAACATCCCAATTAATGTTAAGGTTAAGACAAGATGGGATATCGACCCCATGCTTAATTGAAATAAACATCCTAGCATCAAGATTAGGAACCAGTTTGGTGGTCTCATCTATTCGGGCTAAGTTTCCAAATGGTTCCAAAGGCTGAGGAAGGAAATGCCATAGGAAGGGAGGGACGTCTTTGAGGATGACCCATCTAGGGTAGGATAGTGCAATGACCTCTTCATTAACCGCCTCCTGTATCCAAGGAAGCGCATGAAATGAAGTTTTCCCCATCGTCCAATATTTTCATTTAAAGGCTTCAAGCTGGGACTCATGGTTATTGAAAAAAATGATATACAAACCTCTCTAGATTTGCCTACAGAATGAAATTTTTAGCCCTAGTTTCAAATTCCATAGGTTATGAAACCAATCATCTAGAAATTTCCTAGGCAGACATTTTTCCACATTAATGCAAGCAAAGAAAATAGAAATATCACATAAACTATTCTTTTCCATGGCTATCTCATTCAGAATTACGTCATTTGGTGAAATGACGAACTCATTCAAGGTAATGCCAGAGCTCTTACCTTCTTCACATGGTTGTTCTCCTCTAGGAATTGAAATAAATCACGCAACAAATGGCACACCATCACTAGTCAGGGCGACCGTTTCCGCAAATGATTTCTTCAGGTTAGAATGGGTTGTGACAATAGGGTTAGGGGTATTAATGGCCTGGCCGTCCGATTTTGGCTCCATTAGGAGCTGAGGTAGGTCACATGAACAAAGAGGAAGGGCAATAACTTCACAGGGCAAACATTCACTCAGCTACCAAAATAAAATAAAGGAAGTTGTAGAGGAGGGAAAAAGACACAAACCGCATAGAGGAGATTAACTCCTACACATCACTGTAGCATAACTCGCCATGTCGCTAGTAGTCACATCAGATCCGAATTTTGCTTCCAAAAATTCGCTCAATATATATCATTTCACTTTTACTTTCATAAATTTACATGTAATAATTTAAATTTAAATTTTAAAAATTCTTCATATAGCTTATTTTTAGTTTTTATATAGCTTATTGTAAACTTCAATTTGTAATAATTAATTATTTTCATTTATGCAATATAAAATTATTTAACTCTCTTATTTATGCAAGCAATACAATCATAACTAAAAGATTGATTAATATAAAAATATTTTTAATTTGATTGTATAATAATGTAAGAGTTAAATTTTTAACATTGAGATTTTTAATATAATTTAGTTTTATTTTTTAATATTTTATTTCAAATAAATTTTTATTTTTATTTTTTAAAATTGATTTTTCATTCAAATGTTTTTATTATTTAGTTTTAATTGAAAATCTATAAATTTGCATTCCATCAATCTTCTAATTTCACCTAATCTTAATTCTAAATGCATTACACTATTGACAAGTACTTTGATGCTGTGACATCTATTATTATTAATGTTATTGAGTTGTCCTCATAATATATGAATCTAATAAAAAGTTGAGGTAAAAACTCTAATTAGTAATAAAAGCTTTCTCCAACATTCTATTTAAATCCATAAATAACTCTGTTTTGAAAATATTAACAAGATTTAATGCTATATTTGAATCCATAAATAAATTTTGCAATTAAAAATAGACACCCAACTACACTTAATGGAACATGAGAAAACTATGTACAACCTATGTTAAATCCAAATTCGTATTCATATTTGTTTGAATAACTGTAAAGAGAAATGCAATATTGTTTAGCTCATACAATTTCGCGACTGATTTATTCCCCGAACTTTTTGATTTCCGGTTGCGTGTCCCACAATTTCTTGGGTCTGATGAAAGCCTGGACTTTATAAAACTAATTGTTTTAATTTAAGATCCCATGTTATCAGAAATAGAACAGATCGATTAGTTTGGATGCTTTTCTATACATATTTCCAATGCAAATCACTTTTTTTTGGTGCAACCAAGAATATTATTACACTTGATTATGGTTAAAGCAGGTGAGAAACAAGGACAATCGCTCTTTGATGTGTTCCACCTGAGACATATATTCTCTCTCAGTGCTGAAAGCCTCACAATGCTCGGACATCATTTATTGTTAACGCACCTTTAACAGAAATATTATCCTTCAAACATTTGGAATAAAGCAAAGCTGCCATGTTTTATCATGCTTTACAGCTGAATGCTTCTTCATGGGTGATATGTGATATGACTACACTATTTGGTATCTTGAAAAGTGATGTCATTTATTTAAAGCAAATGCATGCATGTGGTCCTAAAAAATGGTTCCTCCTGGAGAAGGATGTCTCGGGTAGAATATATATCTTACAAAACTCATCAATTAGCATATCTGTCAATAGTATCAAACTAATATATGAAAATCGAATGGCTTGAGATTATAGTTGTAGGATTAAAAGTGTTAGTTGCAATTTCTCTTTAACGATTTAACATCGGGTCATGCGGTTTTCTTCAGCTTTGATACTTTTCACGATCATATGGTACGTGTCCCATGATAGTAACGAAGGAATAAAACTTTAGTTTTAATTGAGCTTAACTGTGGAGAAGAACATTGAGTGTCATAATGTCAAATGTTTATAAACTATAATCACCACGTGTAATCAAGGAGGTGCAATAGTTATTCTCATAGTAAAATATATTTTGAATAATATAGTAGAGGGTACAAAATTATATGTACAATATTATTTAATATAAAAATAATATTTACTAGCTTATATATACTTTATATTTAATATCGACGCATTGAATTTTTCCAACTTTAATTTTAATAAAAGATGAACATGATGAAAAAATTAAAGGCCTCGATACATCTCGGTGTATATTAAATATAGAGTATATATAAGCTAGTAACAGTTGTTGCATGCATAAGACATTGAATAAATTAATATTTAATTATATAACATATTTTAATGAAATAAAATTTAATATAATCAAGGTTTAAATCATGGTTAAAATCATGGTTAGGATTAGTGTCTGAGTATGGACATAAATCTTGCTTAGGATTAGTGTTAGGGTATGGATATGGGTTTACATAATGGTTAAGATTTGTATTAGGTTTAGGATTTAGGGTTAGGATTACAATTATGGTTTAACATTTATATTTAGGGTTTAGCATTTATGGTTAGGGTTAGGATTAAGGTTTAGAATGTAGCATTATTGTAAGGGATAAGGTTTAGGGTTAGTTTTAGGATTAGGTTTAGGGTTAGGATTGGGATGAGGGTTAGGATTATGGTTAGGGGTATTATTACCACAAACTATGGTTAGATTTAAACATAGTTTTATATTCTACATTTCAAAAGCATCGATGATGTCATTGATATTCAAAATCTCCTTATCCTCAATAACAATCCTATCAATTCTTTTTCTATTTTGTTTATGTTTCAAAAGGTTGAAGAAGAGCTTGGAGCCTTTGTCTCCATATTGGAGCTAGTGGTTATGGGCTCTGATGAAGGCACCCTTGATTTTGGCCTACTGGTGTTTCCTAAGGGAATCTCTAGCCTGTGAAACTTGTTCAACAAGGGTAGGGGAGACAAGATTCAATTGAATTTCCCTTTCAATAAAGTGGAGACATTCAGTAAGAATGTTTTCTTGATATCTATAGTCCTTGGCCTTCTTTTAAACAAGGGTTTGAATTTTTTTTTTCCAAGAGGCCACATTCATATTCCATTAGGTAATGTGAGAGGGAAATTGATTATGCAGATTAAAAATTCTGACCATTCTTATGGAAGTTAAAACGTCCCGATCCTTTAACAAGGAGTTGAGGATTAAATTATTCTTACAAGGGTTATTGATGGCAATGGAGTCCCTAGTGTTAATATTAGCTATGATAGGGTAGTGATCAGAGAGGGTAACAGGGATGACAGAGACTGAATTCCCTAAATGATTAGGAGAGAAGGAGAAGTGATTCTTATTGACATAAAACCTATCAAGCATGGAGTAAATTCGATTAGGCCCTTGTTGGAAGTTGCACCAGGTTTAATAGAGGGTAGAGGTCTCAGATTTAAGGCCATCAAGGGGGTCAAATAGGTGTAAATATGGTCTAAAATAATCCCAATGAGACTTCTCATGGATTTTCCATTCGAAGGGAATACCCCCTACTTTATCATCCCGATTATCAATCATATTAAAATATTTAGCAACATTCCAGGGGATATTAGGAAGGGCCTACAACCAATCCTAGAGGGAAATCCTCTCCTTAGAGTCATTAGGAGCATATAAGGAACACACGCCAAAGGAAGAACCTCTAATATCAAGGATAGCCCAGGCCACACGGTTACATGGGGAGGTTCCCTTATCTCTAATGTATCTTTCCCAACAAGGGTTATTGAAAAAAGGAACTCCACCCTTTCCTTTAGGGTGATTAGTATAGATTTTAAAAACATCTCTCCATATACAATCAAGGGCAATATTAAGAGAAAAATCAACAACTTTAAGTTCTTAAAGCATCAGGAAATCAATATTCTTATGACAATTCAAAAATCTTTTAACAATAATCTTCCTATTAGGAGACTCAAGGCCTCTAATATTCCATGAGATGAACTTCATGAGGAAAGAGGGTTAAGAGGGCCGGTAGGGAGAGCATTATGATCTCCAATCTTCTTCTTGTTTCTAGAACCAATAGGCCTACCTTTCTTTTTAGTAGTGGTACACCCCTTCAAGAGATCATCATCATCCTCACTTCTGTTAGTTTGATCAATTTGAAATTGAGGATTATTTTTTATGTTATATCCAGACACATGGGATTCTGGGAGACCTGGGTGTAGAAGTTCAAACTTCATGTTTTCCAGTCCCCTACTAGCATAAATAACTTCAATAACCAGATTATCTTCTATTTCATTAAGCATAGAGGCCAACGGGTTTGTTATGATATCATTAGGGGAATGCCCTGCATCAAGATTAGGATTAGGGCTTTTAGGAGTCACAGGTTGTCTAATCTTAACTGTAGGGTCTTCCCTCATGGTAATATTACCAACCCCATCCCCACTACCACATGTCCATCCTGGTAAAGAATCGCAAGTTTGCTTAGAGTTAGGGTTTCATTTGGCACATCTTCAATCATTAGAGCAGGGTGATTCCCAACCCTGCAACCATCAATATCCTGATTGGAAATAATAGGGTTACTAGCAATATGAGTTTCTGAAGGCACATCTTCAATCATAAGAGTAGGGTGATTATTCAGAATAAAAAATTAATTTTTATTTTCATTAACAACATGCATTTGTTCCAAAGAGAGTTGTTGAGCATTCTTATGTCTGCGCTTCCTATTAGGGACCATTTCGAAACCATGAGAGCTAAAGTCCATAAGAATTTAGTTTGAAATAAATTTAGGATTAGCGGGGTTAGTAACTCCAATAGTGTTGTTAGTCATAGTGGGGAACATCATATCAGTTTTAGACCCAGAAATCAAGGAAGAGAAGGGAAGATTGTTAGGGTTTTTATCATGTTCAGCCGCTATAGTATTGCGAGGATTAGTAGTCGAATCCTTACCTATAATAGGATTTCCGTGGGTTTCCAAAGGGTTAGATTCATTGGGGCTTTTAACTAGTTTGGTCATATTAGGGGCATTAGAGTTGTGCGGGTTAGTAGTCAAATCCTTACCAACATTTGGGATTCCATGGGTGGTTTCCACATGGCTAGATTTGGGTTTCTTTCGAATAATAATAGGGCAGTTCTTTCTAAGATGCCCTTCTTTTTGGCAAAGGGAGTAGGCGTTCAATCCACCAAGGATTTCCATAGGGCAGGGAAAAACATCCCCATTAATGTTAAGGTTAAGAAAAGATGGGATATCAACCCCATTCTTAATTGAAATAAACATCCTAGCATCAAGATTAGGAACGAGTCTGGTGGTCTCATCTATTCGGGCTAAGTTTCCAAATGGTTCTAAAGGTTGAGGAAGGAAATGCCATAGGAAGGGAGGGATGTCTTTGAGGATGACCCATCTAGGGTAGGATAGTGCAATGACCTCTTCATTAACCACCTCCTGTATCCAAGCAAGCATATGAAATGAAGTTTTCCCTATCATCCAATACTGTTGTTTAAGGGATTCAAGCTAGGACTCATGGTTATTGAAAAAAATGATATACAAACCTCTCTAGATTTGCCTACAGAATGAAATTTTTAGCCCTAGTTTCAAATTCCATAGGTTATGAAACCAATCATCTAGAAATTTCCTAGGCAGACATTTTTCCACATTAATGCAAGCAAAGAAAATAGCAGTATCACATAAACTATTATTTTCCATTGCTATCTCATTCAGAATTACATCATTTGGCGAAATGACGAACTCATTCAAGGTAATGCCAGAGCTCTTACCTTCTTCACATGGTCGTTCTCCTCTAGGAATTGAAAGAAATCACGCAGCACACAACACACCATCACTAGTCGGGGTGACCATTTCCGCAAATGATTTCTTCAGGTTAGAATGTGTTGTGACAGTAGGGTTAGGGGTATTAATGGCCTGGCCATCCGATTTTGGCTCCATTGGGAGCCGAGGTAGGTCACATGAACAAAGAGGAAGGGCAATAACTTCACAGGGCAAACATTCACTCAACCACCAAAATAAAATAAAGGAAGTTGTAGAGGATGGAAAAAGACACAAACTGCATGGAGGAGATTAACTCCTTCACATCACCATAGCAGAACTCGCCATGTCGCTAGTAGTCACATCAGATCCGAATTTTGCATCCAAAAAATTGCTCAATATATATCATTTCACTTTTACTTTCATAAATTTACATGTAATAATTTAAATTTAAATTTTAAAAATTCTTCATATAGCTTATTTTTATTTTTTATATTTTAGTTAGTAAAATTCAATTTGTAAGAATTAATTATTTTCATTTATGCAATATAAAAGTATTTAACTCTCTTATTTATGCAAGCAATACAATCACAACTAAAAGATTGATTAATATAAAAATATTTTTAATTTGATTGTATAATAATGTAAGAGTTAAAATTTTAACATTGAGATTTTTAATATAATTTAGTTTTATTTTTTAATATTTTATTTCAAATAAATTTTTATTTTTATTTTTTTTAAATTGATTTTTCATTCAAATGTTTTTATTATTTTAGTTTTAATTGAAAATCTATAAATTTGCATTCCGTCAATCTTCTAATTTCACTTAATCTTAATTCTAAATGCATTACACTATTGACAAGTACTTTGATGCTGTGACATCTATTATTATTTATGTTATTGAGTTGTCATAATATATGAATCTAATAAAAAGTTGAGGTAAAAACTCCAATTAGTAATAAAAGCTTTCTCCAACATTCTATTTAAATCCATAAATAACTCTGTTTCGAAAATATTAACAAGATTTAATGCTATATTTGAATCCATAAATAAATTTTGCAATTAAAAATAGACACGCAACTACACGTAATGGAACATGAGAAAACTATGTATACCCTTACAACCTATGTTAAATCCAAATTCGTATTCATATTTGTCTAAGTAACTGTAAAGAGAAATGCAATATTGTTTAGCTCATACAATTTCGCGACTGATTTATTCCCTGAACTTTTTGATTTCCGGTTTCGCGTCCCACAATTTCTCGGGTCTGATGAAAGCCTGGACTTTATAAAACTAATTGTTTTAATTTAAGATCCCATGTTATCATAAATAGAACAGATCGATTAGTTTGGATGCTTTTCTATACATATTTCCAATGCGAATCACTTTTTTTGGGTGGAACCAAGAATATTATTACAGTCGATTATGGTTAAAGCAGGTGAGAAACAAGGACAATCGCTCTTTGATGTGTTCCACTCCAGACATATATTCTCTCTCTGTGCTAAATGCCTCACAATACTCGAACATCATTGATTGTGAACGTACCTTTAACAGAAAGATTATCCTTCAAACATATGGAATAAAGCAAAGCTGCCATGTGTTATCTAGCTTTACAGCTGAATGCTTCTTCATGGGTGATATGTGATATGACTACACTATTTGGTATTTAAAAAGTGATGTAATTTATGTAAAGTAAATGCATGCATGTGGTCCTTAAAAATGATTCCTCCTAGTGAAGGATGTGTCGGGTAGAACATATATTTTTACAAGACTCGTCAATTAGCATAGCTGTCAATAGTATCCGACTAATATATGAAAATCGAATGGCTTGAGATTATAGTTTTAGGATTAAAAGTGTTATTTGCAATTTCTCTTGAAGGATTTAACATCGTGTCATGCGGTTTTCTTCAGCTTTGATACTTTTCACGATCATGTGGTACGTGTCCCATGATAGTAACGAAGGAATAGAACTTTAGTTTTAATTGAGCTTAATTGTGGAGAAAGAACATTGAGAGTCATAATGTCAAATGTTTATAAACTATAACTACCACGTGTATTCAAGGAGGTTTGGAAAAATATAGTAGAGGGTACAAAGTTATATGTACAATATTACTTAATCTAAAAACAATATTTATTAGTAATAATTATTTGTAATATATCTTTGAGAGGACTGTGCTCTGTCTAGATTCACAAGAATAGATATGTAGAGGGAAAAGTCTATAGCAGAATTTAATTATATTAGATTGTTTTTAGATTTGTTGTTTATATTTTTCTATCGAAGTAATAAAATAAAATGTTTTGTATTACAAATTAGTGATTCATTATTAAGTTTAGGAAAGTGAAGGTTGTTATTTGATTGATTTAAAGAAATTGGGTCATAAGGATGAATTTTTCAGAAATATTTTGCTCATTACAATGTTTTGATCATATCCTTAGATCACAATAATATTATTATTAGTTTGAATGAAGCATTTTACTATAGAAAACAATATTACTATTTTTTTTGTAGTGATTGAGTTTTGTTTTTAATTTAAGAATAATATTACCATTTAAATTTGTTTGGAAACATTCTTTTATTTCCAACACATATATTTTAGAATTCTTATTATATTATCATTATAATAGTACTATATGTTAATTAAATTTATTTTTATATTATCTAATATTGATTTTTAAAAATATATTTCCAAATGCATAAATATAGATATTATTATTATATTTATCTTATATTATCTTTATTATAATAAACACATAATAATTATATATATTAAAGTATTATTAAAATTTTATATTATTATTACATTAAAAATTTATTATTATTTTTCTATTATTATTATAATTAAAATATTGTATTGTAACATTTGATATTACATTTATTAGTACTTGCGGGTAGGCTAAGAAAGTACTATTGCATCATTTTTTGTATTTCTTCCATTAACTAGTGATTAAAACTAATTCTTTCCACCAATTATAATTTAATATATTTCTTATTTTGTAAAAAATAATACATATTCTATAGTATAAATGTAAATTTTTTAACTTTATAAATTGTAAAAATTATTTTTTGATAATATGATTGGCTAATACTTTGAGGTCTTATAGACCACTTTTTTTTTAATAAAGAGCATGCTTTTCTAAGAATTATTTTCAGGATTTTAACTTACCAATTCAATTTTTTTACTCTTCATTATTTTATTTATTGTTATTAGTACTTGCTGATAGGCTAGCAAGTACTATTGCATCACTTTTTGCATTTCTTCCATTAAGTAGTGATTAAAACCAATTCTTTGCACCAATTATAATTTAGTATTTTCTTATTTTGTTAAAAATAACACATATTCTATAGTCTAAATGTTAATTTTTTAAGTTTAAAATTTGTAAAAATTATTTTTTGATGATATGATTGGCTAATACATTTGAGCTCTTATTACTGGAGTGAACCAATTAAAATGTACCACGTTTGTTATTTATTGTACATGAAAATTGTGCATTCAAATAATACAATCTAATTTATATATCATTTTATAGATACCTATTAAGAAATTGATAATTTTTTCCTTATATTAAAATAATATTTCTATTTTTGTTATATTATAAAATATTGAATATTTTTTGGATTTATTTTAATATATATTATATAATTTTTTTTCTATTAGATATAAGGTTATCAAAAGATCCAAAAAACACTAGAGTTACATCACGAATATACACAAGGAGGCAAAGCCTCACCTCGAAGAAATAGTATCAGCAGCACAAACAACAAAAAAGACAGAAAGGAACCACTATCTAACTAAGAACATCATAGTGATTGTCAATCCAGGCGGTCCAACCTAAGGGACCTTCCATCCAAACTATACTTTTGTGCTCTTGAATTTGCATCAACATAAATGATTCTTCTTTTCTGGCACTCCCGTTCTCTCTGATTTCTTTGTTCAGCCTATCACACACTTGCTCAAAAACACGAAGATCATCCAACGTTCTTCGCCACTAGTATCCATGCTTGAGCTCATAGTAATGAAAAGTAGCATGCCCATCATGAAGGAACCTCGTCATCTTATCCCGCTCAATCACCGTAGTAGCCTACACCTGCAAGAAGATTTTAAAATATGTGAGTTTACAAAAAGACTCAGTAAGATCCCTATGCTTACCTTGATACCTTTCCTCGTTCCTACACTTCCAGATCTGCCAGAGAATGTTAGACGAAAAAATATTCCAAAAAAGGTTGGTATCTTTAGGAAGACCATTAATATGACCAGAAATAATCTCAAAAATATTAACATTAATAGGATAAACAATGCCAAACATGTTCCATATCTCTTTGGCAAAAATACAATCAAGAAATATATGTCTACTGGTTTCAAGAACTTTACACAAATTACAAATATTAGGATTAGCAAAATCTCTCTTCACAGGCAGCTTGTCCAGCAAAAGTAACCATTTAAAGCATCTAATTTTAGGTTCCATATGGTTCTTCCCTAAGATTTCAAAATATTTTTTTAAAACATCAACTTCATAAGAAGAGTACCAAACAACATTGATATGACCTATAATATCAGTATTACAGTCAATGATTTTATAAATATTTTTGGCCTTAAGCAGAGAGGTAATGATACCACTAGGCCATTTGCACATAAGGTACCTGTGAGAATCAACATGACAAACAACAGGAATATCAACAGTAGCTTGCACAATCATGTTATAGGTTCTTCTATGAGAATTCAGGATATCATATTTTTCCTTAAGCTCATCCCATGGCATAATTTGATCACAGTCAAAAAGGTCTATAAATTGTTTAATACCTTTCGTAGCCCACAGTCTGGCAGAGCACCCTTGGGTAAGGGCCAAAGGTTTACCATTTAAGTGAAGATTCCACCAAATGGATCTTTCACCATGGAGTTGAGAGTTAGAGTGAAACTCCTTGTTAGTGATAAATTTTCTAACGTGATCCCAAGCCTTCCAAATAGACTTAAAAACCATAGAGCCTTGAACCATAACAGTAAAATTACCAAGAATGAGATCACAGAAGGGGAGGCTAGTCCAAGACTTAGATTTTCTAGGAACACCCCTCTCAATATTGCTTCTAACTAGCACTTTCCAAGGAGCATCACCCTCCATGGACTGAAAAATCCATTTGGCAGACAAGGCTATACCTTGAGTTTTTAAATCCTTCAACCCAAGTCCCCCAAGGGTCTTGTCAGTGTGGCACCATGCCCACTTAACAGAATGAATCTTACGATTTCCTTTGCCATCAGACCAAAGAAATTATCTAATGGACTTCTGAATTTCAGCAATTTGATAATTATTAAAACACCAAGCAGAAGAATAATATATAGTGTAAGAGGAAAAAATTCTTTGGCACACCTAAATTCTGCCAGCCAAAGACAATGCCCTGTTATGCCATTTGTTTAGCTTATTATCAATCTTCTCTTTCACCCACGACCACATGTTTTTGAGGTCAGGCTCAACTGAGAAAGGTATGCCAAGATATCTAGTAATTTTATTAGGACCTCCCCATTGAAAATTATATTGGAAAAACCAATCCGGGGGCTGCTCATCCCAACCTAAACAAATTGATTTAGCTTGAGATATCTTAGCCCCAGAAATAGAGCAAAACAGATTGAGCTTCTCTTGCATGCTATTAAAATTATTTTCTGAGAGCTCAAAGAATAAAGCGGTATCATCCGCAAATTGACAGTTGATGAGCTCCTCATTATTAGGAAAATAAATACCTCTAACCTCCTGAGATATGGAATTATCTCCGAGGATATAATACAGAGCCTCCAAAGCAATAACAAAGAGGGCGGGAGCCAGAGGACACCCTTGCCTGATAGATCTCCCAAGAGAGAAGGGAGCGAAAAGATTACCATTGACCTCAACCTGAGCAGAGGCGTCTTTAAGAAGCATAGCCACAGTATTACAAAAGAAAGGAGGAAAACCAAAAGCATCCAACATCATAAGAATAAAGCTCCATTCAACCCTGTCATAGGCCTTCTCAAAATCCACAAGAAGCATGGCAAAATTTTGTTGAGAGTATCTAGACCAGTCCATAGCCTCCCAGCTGGTTATAAGGTTCTCAAGGATATATCTTCCCTTAATGAAACTAGTTTGGGAAGAGTTAACAAATTTAGGAAGAATATTGACCAACCTAAGAGCCATAATTTTTGCTAGAATTTTGTAGGAGACATTCAGAAGGGTAATAGGCCTCTAATTCCTAATAAAAGTCTTATCCCCCTCTTTGGGGAGAAGCTTAATAATACCTCTATTAATGTCCTGACCCAAAGTACCGCTATTCAAAGCCTCAGAATAAAGGTCAAGGAGGTCCTTACATATCCAACCAATATTGGATTTATAGAATTCAACTGGGAAAACATCCGGGCCTGGGGCTCTTTCATTATTAAGAGCCTTAATAGCTCCTTCAATTTCCTCAACAAAAATATTTTTAGCAAGAACAGCAATATCATCTGGACCTAATCTCTTGGGAATAAGATTCTTACAAGTGACCCTGAGCAACTCCACCTCAGGAGAATCTTCTGAATCAAAAAGAATCTCATAATAATTAGCAAAAGCCTGAGTAATAGCTACAGGATCTGAAATGTCTTGATTATCTATTAAAAGTCTATCAACAAACTCTTTAATGCGTTTATGTTTAAGAAGGTTAAAAAAGAATTTTGAACCTCTATCCCCACATTGGAGCCAGCGGGATCTAGACCTGATCCTGGCTCCCCGAATTCTAAATTGCTAATGTTTTCTAAGAGAATCTTTGGCAGCCATAACCCTGGAAAGAAGGTCCAAATTAGAAGAGTCATTTTGAATGTTTTCCTCAGCAATTTACAACTCAGAAGAAAGTTTCTTTTCAACCAACCTAAAATCCTTAGCTTTTTTTTGCCCAATAGTTTGCCAAAAAATCCTCCAAGATGAGAGGTTAGTATTCCATCTATCAATATGGGATAAGTGTTGAAGATTAATTTTATTTAAACTTCTAATGATCTGAATAGCAGCAAGGACATCCTCATCCATTAGGAGGCTGGTATTAAGGATGAACTTGTTGCATTTAGGCTTTTGCTGAATGGGACTACTGATGAAGTTAATCTTAGTTAGAATAGGATGATGATCGGATAACATGGTAGCAATGACTTGCACAATATTTCCAACAGTATCAAGAGAAAAGGAAAAGAAAAACTTATTGGCATAAAAATGATCAAGCTTGGAATAAATCCTAGCATTACCCTGCTGAAAGTTGCACCAAGTGTGCCACAAACCAGGATTAACATCCTTACTCCTAGCAATAGGATCAAAAAGATACTTAGAACATAGCAATTTACTCCAGAAAGATTTTTCATTATCCTTCCAATGAAAGGGAATACCCCCCGACTTGTCCTCATGGGACTCAATCATGTTGAAGTCACCTCCGAACATCCAAGGGATGTCAGGAAGGTCAGAAAACCATTTCCAGAGCTCAATTCTTTCTTTAGGATCATTAGAAGCATAGATAGCACAAACACCGAAAGTATAATTATCATGTTGCAAAGAAACCCAAACAGCCCTATTACAGGGATAACAACCATTGTTAATAATGCAATTTTCCCATTTATTATTAATAAGCAGGGAAATTATGCCTCTACCTCTAACATGGTTAGTGAAAAATTTAATAGCATCTTTCCATATATAATTAAGATTGGAATCCAAAGTGAATCCCACAGCCTTAACTTCCTGCATCATGAAAAAATCTATAGAATGTAGAGAGTTCAACAACCGCTTAATAACAAATTTTCTATCAGGGGACTCTAAACCCCTAACATTCCATGAAAGACAATTCATTGGGACACAATGTTAAGAGGGGAATCCGCATTATTTTTGTGTTCAGTTAAAGCTAAGAATCTGTTGGAGGTATCCCCCTATTTAGATACCGATGATTTATTTTTAGAACTAGGTGGTCTGCCTCTTCTTTTGGCAGTAGAGGAGTCATTATTCAAATCATCCTCAGCCTCCACAAAAGAGTCCACTTCCATGGAAGGACCAATTTGGGAGCAAGAGGGAATGGAAGCGGCCGATATGATCTCAAAATCATACTCCTCACCAATCTCTTGAAAAATTTTTGGGGGGAGTTTCCGAACCTAATCTTTAACACAGGGTTTATTCCTGACCTCTCCTTCCTTAATTATGCGATGTGTATTGGTCAAAACTGAATCAAAAGCCAAGTTAATTTGATTAGGGTGAAATGATTTAGGAACAAAAATACTATTGCCTTTCTTCCTCTTTTTTTGGTGGGGAACGACAGTAAAACCATCATCGCTATTAAGATCTACAGCAACATCAAGATTAGGGAAGGACTGGAGACCAACATTAGCAGGAGGCTACATACTAATAGCTGGGAGGGGGTTTGACACTGCAAGGTTCAGTTCGTTAGGGTTTTTGATAGGAAGAGACTTGGATGGGATGGAAGGAGGTGTAGAAAGCTCAGGAGCATTATTTTGCAACTTATTATTAGCAGTAGGGAGATTAGCCACCTCCTTTGGAGAGGTATTGGAAGGATTGGATTTTCTGCTAATGATCGGACAATCTCTGTGCAGATGCCCTTCCTTTCGGCAGAGGAAACATGCATTCAATCCCCCTAAGACCTTGAGAGGACAACAATAAACCTCATTAAGGATGCTAATTGAAATATCTGTAGGAATTTCCTTACCTGGTGACAAGGAAATAAGAATTCTGGCATCCATATGCGGGACAAGCCTCATAGTTTCATCCATACGAATGATTCTTCCAATTGGTTCAAGCAAATGCGGCAAGAAATGCCACAGAAAAGGAAAGATTTTTTTAATCAGAACCCACCTAGGTGCTGAAAGAGTGAGAACCTCTTCATGGATGGCCTCAGGTGACCAGACAATAGCCCTAAAGGATGTCGACCCGACATTCCAATATTGCTTCTTAATCACCTCTTTTTGGGCATCATGATTCACGAAGAAAATAACATATAAACCCTTTTGTATTTGTCTACAGAAGGAAATGTGAAGCCCTAACTTATTATTCCAGTAATTGTGAAACTAGTCGTCCATAAATTTCCTTGGAGGACACTTTTCTAAATCAACAGTAGAGAAAAATATAGCAGTGTCTCTAAGCCTGTCTTTTTCTTTCACAAATTCTTCTAACATTTCAGGATTAGGAACTACTGCAAAAGGAGGCAAGGGAGCGAAGGGGTTCTTACCTGCTTCGGGTGCCTCATCATTATGAACACTTGCACATTCAAACCTAGCCCTCGCGTTGATGCCCGGAGATCGAGCCACAACGTCAGAGAAATACCTAGGTCGATCACTGCTGCGGGCATTTGAGGAGGGAATGCCTCCATTCTGAGTACTTTTATCAGCATTCGAAGGTGACTTACCTGGTCCAAGCTCGGCGGTCTCGCCATTAAGACCAACCTCGGCCATACTGCAATCCTTAATGCCGATCGTGGGAGGAGGATCGCCCAAATCGAGGGGCTGCATGGAGGAGGCCAGGTGTCTGCCATGTGGACTGGTGCTACCGGAAGTCGCCAAACCAAATGCCGAAAGAATGCCGAAAAAAGCCAAAAAAATGCAGACTGCTTATTTCATCTTTTCTTTTTAATTTCTATATTATATAAATTTAGATTTAATAGAATAACATTATAATATTGTTGAAAAAGAGTTATTTGGACTAAATAATTAATATTAAAATTAATTATAAGTAGAACTATTTTACAATTTAAATTAATTATAAATGATATTTTATAATTATTTATAAAATTAAAAAATATTATTAGAACTATAATTATAGTAATTTTATAATTTTTTATAATTAAATAATTACTTTACATATAAATTAAAATTAAAATTAAACTTAGTTATAAATTATTTTAATTAAAAATTCACTTTACATATAAATCAAAATTAAAATAAAATTTATTTATAAAACTAAAGGTAAGTACTTGGCCACTACGTGACACTTGTTTAATTATTGTATTTTTATTTAATTATTGTATATTTTAAAGTTTTTTAAAAATAATTATTTGTTCTAAATAATTACCATTAAAATTAATTATAAGTAAAACTATTTTACAATTTAAATTAATTATAACTTATATTTTATAATTATTTCTAAAATTAAAATATTTATTATTACAACTGTAATTATAATAATTTTATAATTATTTATAATTAAAAAATTACTTTACATATAAATTAAAATTAAAATTAAAATTAATTAAAAATTATTATAATTAAAAAATTACTTTACATATAAATTAAAATTAAATTTAATTATAAAACTAAAGACAAGTAGTGGTCACTACGTGGCACTTGTTACATTTGATATTGTATTGTAGACTAGACAAGTAATTTTAAGGATACATTACATAAATCTTAACCGGAAGCAGAGAAAGTTAGGGACACATCTATTAGTCTTAGCTGGAAGGACAATAGAGTTATCTATTCTGTCCGTTTTAGCATATTTGATGTCTATGCATTTAGGAACTTCAAAAACACATGGAATTCATTGCCGCATTCTTTTCGGCATGCAAAATTTATGGCCCAAAATATCATAGCCATAATTCCATGACAGTTTTGTCTGGATTATTTATTTTTCTCAAATCCTGATATTTTCCCTATCTCATTTTTTCCTTTATGGAGTGTTACGGATAAATTAGCGTATATAATGGCCATTATAAGGTCATACATTGGAGGAAATATTCTGGTAAATACCTATTTGCAATAAAAAAAATTGAGGTCCATTGTAAAGCTAAATGCAACCTTTATTTGTAAAAGACTTCAATTTTTCGTATTCTTGACATTTCATGTGATCAGCATGGCAATCCTTCTAAATATTAAAAGCCCCGTATACTAGTTTTGTTTGCTTCACTTATAAGCAAATTGCCTTCAATTTTCTTGACTGTCATAACTTTTGTTGAAAAGGTGACATGGCCAATGAATGCGAGTACCCTCTCATGTGATTTTTGATAAAGCTTTTTTATAAATTTAAACTCTTTTTATCATTTTCTGGAAGAAAAATTTAGAAGTTCAATGGAGTAACAGAGATATGACGTTTCTGTCTTTAAAAAGATAAATACAATATATTAAGTTTACATTTGTACTTAGGAAAGTATTCCATTTACTAAATTTAGCCCCATCTATGGTTCCTGATTTGATAATGTGTTGAAACTCAATTTTGGATTTTAGTGAAACTTTTTTTCAAAATTGTTTATTTCATTGGGCACTGTTGTTTAGGGTGTCTTGTATTGTTGTATTTTTAAATTATTTCTTAGTTCTTTCTCATTCTTTAAAGAAGAATACATTTTTTTTATCTATTGTATTTGTAAATTATTTATGTATTTTTAATTCTATTTTTAGGTCAATTATTGTTAAGGATGAGACATATTATCTATTTGAGAGGACAGTGGAGAATCTACCAAATTTAAGGGAGCAATATGGGCTATCCAGATCTGTAAATGAGGTATCACTAGTGATTGAAGCCTAGAAAACCATGAGGGATCATAAACCTTATCCTGCCTCTCACATGGTAGGCAGTTTCCAGGGTTGATTCTCCTTTATTATCCTCAATAAAACCACCAAAACCATATATGTAGCCATGGTAAAGCAGATGACAAAAGATGCGATTTTCTTGAGTTTTTAATCTCGTTTAGCAATCAATGTATTCTCCTAAGGTTTTAATTAGTTCAAATTTATCTACTGGGGTATAACTACATATGGTTCTGGATTAGAGATTCTCATTTTTAATTTTTGAAGATTTAATGAGATTATGTTTCTATTGTAATTTCGTTTTGAATACTTCAATGCATTATTTTAATCAATTTTTTCTAAGCTTTGTTGAAGGTGTTTTGTAATTTTTTTAAAAAGCTCCTAGAAAATAGATAGTTTGCAAGCTTAGAAATAAAGTTATTGAAAACCCTAATTTTATAGTACTTCACTATTTCTACTTCAATTCCTCAAAATTTTGGATTGTTTACTCTTCAATTACCTCCTCCAAAATCTTTCAAAAATTATGAACAAGTTTACTCTACTTTGGAAGATATATGTTTCACTAAAAATTAAGACATAAACACTAACACCATAGACAATAACTTGTTATATTATGCTCTAAAAGTTGGACTAAAGATGCTTCAATGTATTCTTGAAAAACATTTTAAAAAGCAGAAAAAATTTCTCCCAAATTTGAAAAATATTTGAACTAAAAAAATTACCTCTATAGTCCAAAAAAATGACTTGCCTTAAAATATCAAGTACTTGGAGTCTATTTCTTCTTAAGCACTCTTTATTACTAGGTAGACAAATTTACCTTACCCATTCCACGAAGTTAAAGTAAATAACATTATGCTCCCTTTAACTTTTTCATCCTTGGAATTTGTATAAACTTAATTTTCCTGAACAAGGCATAGAGGTAACAGGCTTCGCACGTAAAGAATTAGTAATGTCCGGAGTACAAACTTAATGATGAGAATGGGAGAGTAAAAGTAGTAAGTCTGCCTATTACTTTAGTTTAGTCTTTTGTTTTTAAAAGTATACATGATTTTATTTTTTTGACATATCAACACTTCGAATGATTCGCATTAAAGTAAAGGTTTGTATTTTTAAATGAATAATATTTTTTAATAGTTATTTTAAAATACTAATATCAATATAAATTTAATATTATTAATCTTTGAAATTTTATATTTATTATTTGATTAGATAAAATAAATTTTTATTTAATTTAAATATATTAATTTATTAAATTAATATCTAATTAAACAATCCTCCCCTAAAAAGGATTATTATTATAGTTTTTTTTTAAAAAGAATTATTAATATAAATTTCATAATATTAATATTTATTATCTATATTTTTAAATAATTTGATTGCATAAAAATAATTTTAAAAAAATTTAATCTTCTATTTGATTTAATCATAATAATAATTCATAAGATTTAATATCAAAATAAAGAATCTTCTAGACATAAATATTTTTATAATTATTTCTAAGGAAAGCAACTTCTGCGGAATTTAGAGAAGTTTAACCCTTCTTTTTAGCATATTGAATTTAACTAATCTGGATGATCAGTGTGAAGTTTATTATCGGATAAATCAATATGCATTATTTACGGGATTAGAAGAGTTTGGGTCAAATTATGTTTTATACTTTTGAAAAAGTGATCTCAATAAATATCAAAAGCAGTGTCAAGAATCGTAGTGGTGGCATGAATCTCGTCCCTTTAGTCACATACATCAACGTCAAACTTGTTTTAGCTGGTCCCACTCTTACTTTAATCTCAGATGGTGGGCATCAAATTTTTCACTTTAGTCTCAGAGTGTGGGAATCATAACATGCTTACCCTGCCTATAAATGTAAGTAACCCAGCTTTGTGCAAGCTAAGGTCGGGGCAGGGGGTGCACTGTAACTGCAATTCACGTGTTGCAGTTTTCTTGGTATTCTTCTTCAACTGATATGTTGTCCGTAGTGGAGCTTAACATCTCTAGTTTCTAGTGCAGCGATTTTCCGGGTACACACTTGTTCCCAACTACTATTTGCAAAAGACTAGCGATATTATTTTAGTTGTTATTCATTTTATAAGGAATAAAATAGGCTTTGCTAGTAGGAATTTACAGTATGCCCGAAAAGATTATGTCACCGTTTCACTGACTTTTAATTGACGTTACGGTACATGGAAAATTGTCTGCTTGCTGGTTAAATAAAACAATGTTTTACCTACCGGTTGTAATTTCAAATGACTTATAAACTAATTGTTGATTCTTGAATTTGCAAAAATAATTGCTTGTATGGCGCTGGGTTTATTTATTGTTGAAAGCCCTTTGATGTTAAATCTTCTTCTAACCCCACGCCGTATGATAAATTGTCTGGAATAGATGATAGGGCGAACTTGTTTAATCTTTCTTTATTTGTGTCCATCAGATAAAGTGCATGCCAATATTGATGGTGACTTCAAGGGGCTTGTAAAAATTACGTTAATTCATATTTCGGGGGTCATTTTTAGAAGATTTTGGTTCTAATATTTTATTACTACATTTCGTTTGAATTGTGTTATAAATGTTAATGTAGCAATATATAATATGTCATAAAATGTTATTTTTAATTATATTTTATATTGTGAATTCTTTGTAAAAATGAAAATTAAAATATTGTGTTTTTTTCATAGGCATATATTTGTTGTATATGAAGTCAATGACATATAAGAATATTTTGATAGTCTAGAAGATCCAGACTCAAACATGCCTAAGAATTATTTCACATGTACTAAGATGGGTATGATAAAAAAAATGTTCGAAGTTAGAATGGGATTGAAGTGTATCTAAATATTTTTTTAATATGTATGCTAAAGTGGTTCAAGATCATAATTGCAAGGTCCACTACCCATCCATGAACTAAATTCAAGTTCAACAATTAAGTTCTACTTTTGTTTAATGATATTGGAGTATTTAGTTCACAATATGATTAATGATCATTATAAAATTAATAACCCAATTGGATTGAGATTTTGTGCACATAGTCATTGTCAATAAAAATAATTATAAGACGAGATAGAGGGGGAGAATAGGCATAAAATTGTGTCATTTGTAGTTATATAAATGCTTTAATACAATGCCCCAAATTAGGCATAAAACTAAATGGGAAATTTATTTAGGATGCAAGTGCATATGAATCTTTTAAGTATGATTATTCTCAAGCATGCCTAAATTGTATATAATTGATAAATATGATAGAAATCCATTAATGAATGAATGTTCTCCTCCAAAGATGTTCTTGATGAATCTAGTACAAATAATGATATAACATTCCTTATGTAGTGTATGATTCAAGTTAAATCTAATTTAGAAAGGAGAAAAAAAATTGTTGATCATGTATGGATCAATTACCCTCCACCCCACTGTTGGTGTCCAAAATGACGCTTATGCTCTTTAGGCTGCCAGTATACCCTCAGATGGATTTTAGGAATGGTTAACTCCAAAATGTTATGAGGTCTTAGGGTAACTGGACCAACTATAGGGACTTAACTACCATCTTCTGCTTCTAGCTCTGCAAAACCAAGGCGGGTGCACCTAACCTAGTATAAAATAGACTTCATACACCAAGAACTAGGTTTGAATAACAGATAAGTGGATAGCAAGAAAGTACTGAATGTTAACCACACTCATTGGCTCTCCATTGCTATGGGGTAGAACCACAGACAACCAAATGCTGAAAACTTAAGGAATGGTTCTTAATTTAAGTTTTTGAATCATAACAACCAATTAGGACATGTCAGCAAAGAAATACTTATCTAGGCCAGCGCCTCATCCATTGGGCAAGGTTTCTTAGACAGACTACACACACACACACCAGAAATATACCTAAGATTCAAAGCCATAAACACATTTACAATTTCCTCTACTACTTACAGAATATCCCTACATAGACAAGAGATAAATTTAGGTCTCATCTGAAGCATCATTTAATCTAATCCTGGATTAGAACTCAAGAATGAAGGCCTATACATAAACTATTATGCAGTGAACTGGAAAGTTCAAAATTCATCTATGTTGACACAAGGGAGAGATGAGAATCAAGTGCCTGCATTAAGTGTGAAGAATCCTCAAGTGCATACAATCCATCCAAAGGAACCCTGCTTGCAAACTCAGCTTAGACCTGTAACTTTCTTTCAAATTGCCAAAAAATCAAGACATGACATTACAATTCAGATTGAGAAGAGGACTCACAACCAAGAAGTTTGAATACCTAACTCCCAATATCAGAAAATGATCAAAAAAATCCCTTTATACCAGGGTTACAATGCAAGCATACGATCATTTCAAATTCAAAATTTCAAAATCACCTAACCCCACCGAGGAATAAACACAGACATGATAGGGGTGAAGCCGCAGCAACAAGCGCCACCAAACCAGTCAAATTTGGCCACCAAAGCATTCAATTTTGTTACCCCCTATCACAAAAGACTCTCAGCAAGTTCAAATGGTCACCAACACTTCATGGGCTTTAAGTTCCCAAACTATTTTCCCTCAGTCGCGCAATTGTGCAGTCACAACTCTCACCGCCATAGGAATCCAGGCTCCAATTTTATGCTTGGTCGCATGATCGCATAGCCTGAAAATGGGCTATGTGAACATGCGACACGCCATTTCCCCTTGCCTTCTGCATAACCGCTGATGCCAGACCGTTGCCACAAAAGGGCATGTCTCATGTTCGCAAGCCGAAAAATTGGCTCACACGAACATGCGACAACCTACTAACATGCACCCTGCCGGCTGTTAAATCACCACCGAGATACCCCAACCTGGGCCCGCGTTCAAACCATATCAACCTGCCAGCTCGGACCAACCGGAGATCACCAAGACACACCTACCAATGGGACCACCAAGCAAATATAGACGGGCCCCAACACACATGGCACCCTATCGCATGATCGCATAGCCCGAAAATGGGCTATGCAAACATGCGACAGCCCGTGAACCTTAACCGCCACCGTAACCACCACCGCATGGAGTCAACAGCAAGGGGTTTGTCGCATGATCGCAAGCCATGGAAATGGCCCATGCGATCATGCGACAAGGCCATGAGATAGCCACATCACCCACTTCTCTACATCTCCTGGGCCCACTGATGAAACGCCACCACACTGCCATGGACACATGTCAACCGGTCGCATGATTGCATAGCCAAAAATTGGGCTATGCGATCATGCGACAGCCAACCTAATTCTACCACATCACCACCTCCGGGACCACGGAACTGCTTTACCCTTTAGAGGATCGGACGGTTGTCACAAAAGTGCATAGCCTTGACAAATCCTTCGCGCTTTAACGACAACCGTTGATGCTCCGACATGTCAGGACCCTCTGACAAATCTAGAAACTAGGTCCCACCACACATCGCACTTGCGCACTAAGGCAAAGTAGACCGCCAGGCAGCTGAACAGAACTAGGACCCACACGGCTAGGTGGCAAGTGGTCACATGATCGCATGTCAGAAAAGTCTGACATGCAGCCATGCGACAGCCAATCAAGAAGAGTCTGGACCCACCATCCAGTCGGACTTGCGCAGTTAGAGACCGAGGTCGAAAACACACAAAGTTTTCGGCACCAAAAGACAAGTGCACAAAAGCCGAAAGGTAAAGGTTGAAAACAATGAGGGTTATCAGAAAAAGATCGAAAACACATAGGAATAACAACAAACCAAAAGGTAGCAGGGAAGCCGAAAACAACATGTATTTTTGAAAACACTGCAGGTTTTCGATACTGTGGCAGATTTCAAAGTTTGTTTCCCGCAGACCTGAAAACTTGAAAAATTCCCTGGGCTTTGTGAATTAGCAGACGCAACCTGGGCTGAAGCAAGGTGACACATGAAACACATAGGGAAAGACACGCACACCATGAATCGTTATGGATCTTCAACGCACATCAAAACTGTGACTGCAGGTCGAGCAGGGCAACCTCAAAATTTGCAGAGAAAAGGCCATTTTAAAAGATTTTGCAATGACTGGAAAAATGACCTAACACCCACTACACTAGATTGTTTGCATAGGGTGCAATCAATTGAAGGAGAATATTCTTATACATATTAATAATAAATGCAATCATATAATAATATCTATTATTTATAGATATATTGTGTGATAACTCTAATCATTATAATGAGACTTGTCACTAATAAATTATGGGCATTGTAAGTACATATAATTATCTCTTAGATAACATCATCTAAGGTCTGACAATAATCTATACATAGAATTGAGGGTAATATCTTTGTAGTAAAGTAGGTTGTAATCATAATACTTGTTAGAAAAGTAAGAGGAATCTATAAAGTCTGTGAAGATGGATGCCTCAAGCTTTTCTTTTTGCAACTTCACTACAATGTGTAGTTGTTATTTTTTTATTAATGCAATTGTGTTGACTCTTTTCAAGGTTGTTTCTTGTCATCTTACTATTTTTATAATTGTATTGTAAAAGGTTTTGGGCCCTTTCAAAACCCAAGTATTAGTTTATTTTGGTTGTAGGCTTTCTCTCCAAGCCTTTTTTGACATTTTTTATTTCTAATTTGTAATGGATTAGGGCTCTTCCCCACTTATCTTAATAAAAAAACTAGTACCCGTATCTTTGTCAAATGATTGATGATATGAACCTTAATTTTTAAAATAATCATGATAAGATAAAGATGGCATCCACGAGTATGAGTACTTGTAGGGTAAAATTTATAGGATAGATAGGATGAAGAAAATGTTTCTATGGCTCTCTATGGTGAAAATACCCATACAAATGAAAAATATGGTCCAATATGACATCCATGAACAAGATAAAAATAGATGAGAATCAATGGAAAAAAGCATAAAAGTGGTATGATGGTCAAAAAGATAAATAGCTTGGAAGCCCAATAGTAGAGAGAGTCCTATATATGAAAATTATAATAATAATATAAGTGACACAAGTGTAGATACTCATATAGCTGTAAAACTCAATATGACAGTCCTGAGAAAAGAATGATGTCCCCAAATATAGGCTCAATATCATAAAGTATGGAAATAAATATAATGATGAAATTGTGATACATAAGATCAAAATGATTATGATCAAGGAATATATTATAGAAATGTAATATCAATGCAAATATAACTACTAATAAGACACATGAAAGAATGAGGTCTTGATAGATAAGAAGGTAGGATGAAAGGTAAAATTATATTTCCCTCATGTGAATCTATTTAAGGGAGAAATAACAATCTATGGTCATGAAATAAGTTATAAAACAAGTTCGTAAGGTGCAACATTGTGATTGTAGTATATAATGATGTAGCAATCTAAGGTTATGTAATAAGATATAAAACAAGTTATTGATGTGCAACATTGTGATTGTACCATATAACGATGTAGAATCAAATGAGTGGTCTAGGATGTAGCTAGAGATAATAATTTGATATCAAATATAAATGGTGTAGTTGAATTCTGAACCTAAAACACAATAATCTTAGTGGAGACACTTAATATCTAATACTAGACATAGATGTCAACCCAAACAAAATAGCACACAACTTATGATTAGATTGTCGCAACTAAGAGACTAATTGAAAATATTGTGGATGGGAACACTGGATTCAAATCTCAACATAGGTGATTTCAATTCATTTTTCTTATAGTATTTTTGTTTACTTAAGAGTACAATTTATTTAAATAATTTTTTACATTTCAGATTATGGATGATATTTTTATTTAAAATATTTAAAAGAAAGAAAAGTTAATTTTTCATTTCATTTAGAACATCTTCTAATTTTTAAAAATATAATATTTTATAATATTCCTTGATGTAGATAAATATTTGATTGTAATATACAATAAATAAAAAATATTATTGAATGTTACATTTTTCAAATTAAAATACATTTAAAATGTAATGAAATTTTTTATTTTATTCTTTTAATATTTTAATTTTATATATTATTCATAATTTTAATAACTTTTTTTAAAAGAAAAAGGCATTTCAAAAAGATGGTATTTAGAAAAATAATTAAGAGTGTTGAGTATCTTAAGTTGAACATAGAGCTTAATATTTTATTTTTTACTATTTTATCTTTAAAATTTTTAAGAATATAGAAAAATTAACACATTTTTAAGAAATAAATATAATTGTTCCTCATTTTGATGTTATCATGTGCTTGACAATTATCTCCCAATTTTTTGTATGGTATAAGTAACACAACTTCACATGTATATATGAAGGAGAGCATAAATATGTATTTTTTTTTCTTGTACATGTTTATGTAATATTGATAATTTGTAAACAGCCATTCAAAATTGTAGAAATATTAATTTTTTAGATTGAGTGATGAAATGGTTAAATTGGTAAAATAAGGCTAAGTAGGTCTTGATCGAGCATTCATTATCAAAACACTCAAAAATCAACCTAACAAGCTGCAATTAGTGAATTTCATGTCAAAATATTGGCATACTAGGTGGTATTTCAAATGTGTATGGGATTTCAAGTCATATTTTAGAATATAATATAATATTTATAAATTACTTTAGTATAAGGTATACAAAACAATAGCATTAGTCTCATAGATTTGGGAAATCTAATGATCCTGAATATAACATGTTTTATTTTTATTTTTAATTAGTTAATAAGTAAATTGAAATATACACTTCATGTATGGGTGGATTATCTTTGCTAAAATAAAAAAAATATCTATCAAAAGATAAGAAAATTACAAAATATTTATTCTTATAATTTAATAAATGTTTTTGATAGAAAAAAGAAGCAAGAGGGTGTTGGCCTGAGGTACAAAGGAACTAGAGGCACATTAACAACATATTAATGGCACTAGTCATAAGCATTTCCATAGCAGTTTAATAGCAGAAAAAACCAGGTCTAATCTACCTCTATCAAAAACAAACACCATAGTACTTTTCAAAAAGATTAAACCAGAGTATCTGAAGCAAATAGTAGCAATTAAAATAGCAGTTATAAGCCACATAGGGCTATACCAAGGACTAGGCAAAATAACTTTAAAACTGGAATCAAAACAGGAGAACTGAGGGCCATCCCCAGACAAAAATACAAACCTCATGAGCACCAGCAACTAGTTCTTCCCACCCAGATGATTGGACATCAGGGTCCTGGCCCACTCCTCCTGGAGGAATAGGAAGAGATCCTTATTGTCCTCATCCGCCTCCAGATTACCGCGTGCCAGTATTTCCTACACAGTGCAGAGGGTCATAGCTGAAGCATGCATGACCTTCAGCGCAAATTTGTTAGTCATCATACAGTGATGCTTCAGTTCCTTCCAGGGTTAAATAACTCATCATAATTTGAGACAAATCTTGGGCTAGAACTTTGAAAGCTCTTCTCGGTTGAAACCCCCTTGCTTCTTGACAAGAATCTCTCCCTCCCTAAAGAACTGGTTGAGACTGGTAGGGTCAGGCATTCAACTTGTTTTTTTATACTTTCTCCCTTCCATAGAGAGACCTGTCGCCTTAGCAATGACCTCCTCATTGATCTGGAAATGGATGCCACCAACCGAGACATTCCTATTATTCTAGGATGAGATGAATTATTTGGATATCCACTCATCGTGCCCACCTTTCATGCGCTCCATAAAACCCCAGATACTGCTCTCTCTGCAATAGTGGGTCACCAAAGGGTTAGAGGTGAAGGTCTCATCGATCTTGTCTGGTTCGATGTGAAGGGTGTTGCCTCCCATGTCTATACTCTGCTTCTCCTGCGCTAGAATATCTTGAAAACCAAAGGGCCGAGCTTCTTGAAAGATAATATAAAACCAATTATTTTGGTTTGGCTGCTTCGAGAAATGATTATACTCAAAAGGTTGGCCTTGGGTGAATTTTTGGGAGACGGGCTCTGTACGACAATATCTAATGGATCTCTATGTGCCATTATTAGCAATAATGCTAGGGCTGCACTTAATGTTCTTCTTAGCCAAGTAAGCCCGCCGATTCGGACAACTATTTCTCCACACGCTTGAAAGGAAATTATGATTCTTTATGGGGTTTTGGGTATTCCTTTTCATAATCACAAAAATCACCAGATTACGTTAGCATGTGATCAAGGTAGGATTCGTAATAAATATGACAGCTTGGCTCATTTTAAATATCAGTGGTAACATTTACTTCCCCTCCAATGAGTTGCTAAGTCACCTTAGGTAGTTCGCTGACCACCTTCCAATTATTAAGTTTGGTTTGTTGTAGGCCAATAGCTGCCATCGAATCAGCCACCGAATTCCCCTCTCTGTACGTGTGGCCAATAGTCATGCATTGAAAATTGTTGAGAAGCTCATAGATCTCTAGCATAATGGAGCTAACCTGTCATCCCGCATTAGCTCCTCTTTTGATAGCCTCCACCACCACTTTGGAATCCCCCTCGATTTCCAGCAATCTAATGTTCATTTGGATTGCAAATTTAATCCCCCATAGAAGAGCCATTCCCTCTGCTTGGTTAATAGTGCAATTATTGAGCGGCCCAGCATAAGCCAAATGGCAAGTGGCTTTATGGTCTCTTAGCACACCTCCCCCACCCTGAGCAAGGTTATTAGCTGCCCCATCGAAGTTTAATTTGGTCCATCCTCTGAGTGGGGCAACCCATTTGGTTGTTTTTCTAGCCATCATCTTAGCATCGTCGAACTTGGAGAACCTAGCTAGCAGGTTCCAACTATCAGCTATTTTGACTTCCCAGGTAGAGGGGGGTATAGAGGGAAGCTTCCACTTAGCCGCACTGGCATTCTCACAAAGGAGCTTGGTTCCAATATAGAGACAAATCTCAGACTGATTACTAGCCTCCTTGAATATCCTATTATTCCTTTCTTTCCAAATAGTCCAGCAGACGTGTGGGGGCAGCATTCACCAAAGGAGTTGGAGAAGGGGGTGATTGGAGGGAGATCTCCAGTTAGTGAATTGATGCACATCACTACCCAAAGCCCATGAAATACCCAACTTGCCGATGAGCTCTTGCCAGATGCTAGTGGCATAGTCACAGTGTATAAATAGGTGGTTCACTGTTTCCTCCTCCTTTTTACATAGGACACACATGTTCGCCATGGAGAAGCCCCTCTTTATAAGATTATCCTGGGTTAGGACTTTACCATGCATAAGGGTCCACTAGAAGAAGTTAATTTTTGGTGTGAGCTGAGGGATCCACACCTTCTTCCAGTCTCCTAGGTTATTCTCTTCCTTCATAAGCAGGTTGTAAGAAGATTTTACCAAGAAGGTATCAGCTTGGGTAGGGGCCCAGACAATAGAGTCTTGGCCACCCAGCCCCGAGATTCTGACATCAGTCAGGGTTTCCATGAGCTCTTTGGCAAAATATTGAAGGTCCGGTCTGTCTCTTACCAGATTAGGTATATCTTTCTAGTTCCTGCCCGCAATGTAGTTGGAGGTTCTGTTACCAAGGACAGGTCTAAGGTAGTCCATAAGAGGTTTGAATCTAAGGCCCAAGTTAGGGTAGTTTAGGATCCAATAGTCATTCCAGAATCTCATGGATCTCCCATTTCCAAGCTGCCAGAAAGCTCCTTTAGACAGCAAGGTCTTGCATTTACAAATGTTCACCCAGAGTTTGGATCCACTGGGGAGGTCACTATCATGGTATATCCTCCCGTAGGGATGTCCTTGGAGGTACTTAGCTTCCATTATTTTGCACCAATCCACTTTTCCTTCTATGAGTTTCCAGGCCACTTTTAGGATCCAATAGTCATTCCATAATTTAATAAATGTTATTAAACACATATATTAAATATTTTTTATGTATGAATAATATATAAAAAAATCAGTTTAAAATAAATATATAATTTAAAAAGATAAAAAAAATGTATACCATTACTTAGATTTATCAAAAAAACATGTAATAATACTTATTCTAAAAATCATATATTTATTAATAATAATTTAAATTATATAATAAAAATAATTATATTGATATAAATAATATATAGTATTTTTAAAAAATTAATATTTTTTTATATTACATATAGAACAATATTATATTAAAATTTTATTATATTTAAAATTATAATTTTATTTAATTTTAAAAACCTCAACCGTTTAACTTTAATTGACAGGTAGCCGTATATAAATTAGCAATATCAAAAGGATGAGCAAAGGGGGCTTCACATAATAAAACTCCGAGGAAAAATGGATTTTGCGCTGTTTGAGCCAATAGAGTTGACTAAAAATAATTTTCTGAATTTGAAATTTTAATTGGCTGAAATTCAATTGTGTAATCACTAATTAAAGATTACTATTACCTACAGCACGAATTGCTATGACTTCCGAAATAGAGGAAGCAGCCTCTCAACTGAAGTTGGTTGAGAGGAGCTTCTTAACTCCACCAGGCTGGCGTTTAGCAACTTTTCAGGAAGCGACTGATAATCTGGAGATGATTAAGCAGCATGCTCTCTTCAAGGAAAAGGAGAGAGCTCGTCTTCTCGACGGCTGGATAAGTGGCCCGTATTATAACATCCAAATGGGGCATGAGTTCAGAAGCTGTTTGGGACACATGCTCATCATACAACTCCAGCCATCACCAAGCAGTAGCTCGGGTATGCTCATCTCTTTACCTGCCTTTTTTTAATTTTCAACTCACATTCAAATGTTTAGTGACAATATTGCTACCCTTGTGCACTCAACCAGTTTTACAATATGATCTTCAGGGAACTCGGATCATGTGAAGAGCATATATGTAGATGTGAAAGTCGACCAAAAAGGAAGGGAAGCGGCATTATTTTTGTGTGCTGAGGATTGGAATTACGAAGTTGTGTACTGGCTGCTCAACTCTTGGGAAAATAAAGAGACATTTAACTCACAAGACGTGAGAGAAGGCAACATGGTTTTCAGCAATAGAACCAAATTTGTAGAGATGAACAGGCTGATATGTCACATGGGTAGAATACTTGGCGAAGAGGGACCCGCCGCTCAGAAAGCGGCGAAGAAAAAATTGTCTAAAGATTCACTTAAGGAAGTGATGGTTAGCATGGCAAAGTCCTGCTGGGACAAGTTTCGTCCGGAGCATAAGAAGGTCCCCGGGCAGGACTTTCAGAACAAGATAGATAATCGTATTAGATTTATTAAAAGGCGATGTTCAGAAGTGAATTGGTTTGAGAAGCTTGATACTGAAGGAGACATGTCAGATGCTATCTGGAATTTTTTATGGTTCTACATTTCCTCCTCTATTGTGGCACAAACCATACGAAGTAGTATTGGTTTACTAATCAAAGAGTGGGCCAATGAGGAGTGTCAGACGAGAAGCCGAAGGAATTTCATTATGTCTACCGCCATATTATTTCATCTCTCCAGGTATGAAGAAGAGAAGGTGAAGAGCATTGTCCAACAGGCATGCAAGGATGAGGCAGATGATGGGCAATATTTCAAAGCTACGCTGCAAAATCCACAATCCGCCTACTGCAGCGAAACTGGAAATTACGATCTTCTCAGCAAGATTTTAATCTTTGCAGTTGATAGTAAGGACAGTTTTGTGGTGAACAAGGTATTGGAGTGGGGCGCCCAGCCACGAGTGAACCTTGGCCCAGACCAACAGAATATGGCTCTGGGTTATGCCATATCTAATAGAAGAAAAGATATTGTGAGAAGTCTTTTCGACAAATGTCATTCAAAAGAACAGTTCGTCAATGTAGCGGATCAAGATGGATCGACTGCTCTTCATTCGGCATGTTGGGTTGGTGATTTAAGCATGTGTGAAATGGTTCTTGAATACGGAGGAAGTCCGGATGTTCCAGACAACGAAGGCCGTCTTCCCCTCCACCTTGCAGTTGAGAATAATCACAAAGAAATTGTGAGGAGTCTTCTCAACATATGTCATTCAAGAAAAGACCTCGTCAATGCAGCAGATAACGAAGGAATGACTGCTCTTCATTCGGCGTGTCGTTATGCTGACGTAAGCGTGTGTGAAATGATTGTTGAATACGGGGGTAGACCCGATATTCGAGACAATAGAGGCCGCCTCCCCCTCCACTATGCAGTTGAGGGAGAGTATGAAGATGTTATCGATGTGCTGATTCGGGGAGGAGACGGCGATCAGAGGGCGGAGATTGTTACCTGTAAAGACAAAGATGGGGTGAGCCCTCTCGATATGGCAGTTAAGCAATATAACATAAAGCTAATGGGGAAGCTAGTGTCGGTTTCTCAACAACCACTGGACACTTATTTTGATAAGGCGGACTCCGACATGCTTTTGCGTAAGTTTGCCTCAGAAGGCAATTTAGAAGCTGTGAAAAAACTCTTGGAGAGAGGAGCAGATCCACTTGCTTGCGATGAAGAGGGCCGAACAGCTTTGCACTACGCTTCCATGTGCGACCTTGGCTATAATGCACGTAAATTAACTAAGTTGATGCTCGCCAAATGTACAAGCGAAGAAGAGAGGAAAAAATGGGTGGGTAAAAAAGATGATAACGGTAAAACGGCTCTTCATTTTGCAGCTATGAAAGGACACGAACGCCTCTGCATCGAATTTTGTGAAATAAATAAAGACATACTACAAATCAAAGATGCAAATGGGCGAGGGGTTTTCTATGACGCGGTTAAAGGAGACCACCATGATAATCCGGATATTATTGAGGGCCTCCTTCTATGGGCTAGTGTAGCTGTGGTCGAATCTATAGTCGACCACAGTGGGTTGACATTACTACATGTGGCCGCTTCAGAGGGCAGAATGTGTATAGCAGACTCTCTTCTCCGGCAGTGGGCAAGGGAGCCTAAAGTGTATGTGAGGACAGCAGATGTCCTCGGACAGACGGCTCTTCACAAAGCTGCTAAAGGTGGGCACGCGGATATGATAAAGGTGCTATTGTACAGGGGAGCTCACCCTCTTCTCGAAAGAGATTGTGATGGGCGAACAGTATTCCACCATTTCGCGCAACCGCAATTAACGGGAGAGGATGGAAAAGCAGTTGCGGAATTGGTGTTAAAGAAATGTGGATCCGATGAAATGAAATTGCTTTTGCTGTGGGCCTCCGCTGCCGGGTTGGGCACTGCAGACCAACATCTAAGCAATTCTCCCCTTAAGGATTTTCTTCAACAACAAAAGAAGCACTTCACTGAAAAGGTAGGAAAGGAAAACAATTTGTTGAGGACAGCTGCGCGACTGGGTGATATTGACATGACCAAAGAACTGATTTCTAGGGGTGCTCAAATAGCGGACATTAAGGACCACAATTGGAGAGACAGTTTAAATTTAAAAGAGAAAAATAATGTCATGACAGGTACTCAATATAATTTTCAATGTTATGCTATAATTGATTCTTTATACATGACATAGATATCATATATTTTGTTATTATTGTGCGCTTGTTTGTATGCAGTTTGCGAGCAAATTCAACGCATTGCAGAACAAGGAAACGATCAACCGACCACATCGGACAATCTGGGTAAAGTATATTCTATCTTCTTTTAAAGAAAAAAAGATTTTTAAAATATTCTTTGACCTTGTCAAAATTTTATTACGAATTTTACAGGAAGAAGTGACTTCGCGTATGGTCTTGCTGCATTGCTTTTAAATCCTTATCTAAAACCTCCTATTACAGTTGGTATTTCTGGTAGTTGGGGTATGGGAAAGTCAAGTCTTATGGTACAGGTAAATTTAAAATGTCACCTTAACAGAAGGAAAAACAAAATCTTCTGCTTACTAAAATTCTGGTATGTTTGGTCTAAAATTTTAGTTCGCTTTCGTTCGATGCAGACTGAAGGCATTTTGTTGAAGACAGCTGCACAACTGGCATTATTGCCATCCAAAATGACAAGTTCGAGTTTTCCGGGCATTCAAACTTTAGAACTATCAGATAAGGGGCACAAAAAATACTGCCGAATTGAGACAAACATAAAACTATTGCTCGATGACACCAACTTAAAAAATAACTTCTTTCAGTGTATGAAGAATAAGATAGTCGAATGCTGGATGGAGATAAAAAACATTATATTGGGCGGAAAGACAAAGGTAAAATTTAAATCTCACAACTCACAAGTATGAACTATTTCCGTTCAACCGTTTTTCACTAATAAAATGTCCAATGTGGTTGTTTACTAGGAAGGAGATTCACTTCATCATTTTTTGAAAAAGTACGATGCTAAATATCATCACACATTTAAATCACTTGCTGCTATGGATAGCAGTGGCATGGTAAATCTCTTGCTTCAGAAAAGATTTGTTCTTGCCTTTGTTTCTATTCTGGGTAGTTCAAGTGTCTAACTGTTCCCTAATATTCATTCTCAGTTTAAAGTAAAAGGCGAAAAGTCACAGTCCGAAAATGATTCTTCAAAAAAGGAAAGTGTATTTTCATATGCGTCATGTTCTCCATTGAAAAGAAGATCTCAACAACTAGAGTCGGAAATTGATTCTTCAATAGAGGAAAGTGTGCCTGCTGTATTAACTGTGCGATATAACGCATGGAAATACAGGAATGAGTCAGAAGCATTGGCTGGCATGGCCGTGGAAATCACAAAAGAAATGGAAGGAATAATGACAGACGCCCAATGGTTGAGCACATGTCTGAGAAATACTTGGAGAAAGCAAAAGCAGGTTATCTGGATTGAAATTATTTTTCCCTGCCTCTTTGCAATTCTATTGGCTACCTCCTTTACTTTGATTGTATGGGTGTTGCTGGAAAGATACAAGATCAAGGAATCACTGCAGCTAAAATATGCATCTCTTCCTCTAACCGTAGTCATTTTGGTATGGACTCTTGTAAGGAAAGTGATGAGCACTGTGAATCCTGTAAGTATTCAATTAATGAATTATGTAAGACTTCCAGACCACACTGAAAAGCTTGGTTATCAGGAACGGGTAATATCTGATATTACTTTTCTGAAAGAGGAAATCAGCAAAAAGCCTTTTCGTCTGTGCACTGTTGCTTCCCACATATGGCAATTCATAAAATGGTTCTGCATTATTGTATTGCGATGTTCCAAATATAGTGGAGAGAACTTGTACAGTTCAATACCCAGTGCTAATCTTAGAACAATTGTATTTGTTGATGATCTTGACCGATGTCAAGAATCGGTCATTCTTCAGGTACATTTAGAAGTAATTTATTTTCGTTCAAACTATCTAACTACATATGCTATTGACATTGTTGTAACATAATTTTGTATGCTCCACAGGTTTTAACGGCTATTAATCTTGTATTAGCTGTCTGCAAAATAAGCGTCGTTCTCGGAATGGATAAGGAATTGATTCAACGGGCAATAATGAAAAAGCATGGAGATAAATCTTTGAAAAATAGCAAGTTAGCAGACAAGTATTTACAAAAGATAATTCAATTGCCGTTAGACCTCCCTGATCCGAGTGTAGACCAATCAAAGAAATTCCTGAAAGGACAGCTGGGAGTGTTCGAAAAGCAAAGGAACCAAGGCCATATGGAATCAGAAGCAGATGGAGAGGAGGATTCTGTAAAAGAAATAGACGAAGCTTACAACGCCCTCTTTCCTCTGTCAGATGATGGTTATCTTGATTTTGAAAATATATATGGTTCAGCGACTCCTATCTCAGGTAAGAGGTGAAAGAAAAGTAAAATTTCAAGGAGGATTTATATCTCCTTCGTATATTACATATGTTCTTATTAATAAAAACTGTGATCTCTACAGAATCAACAGAAGTTGCACAACAAAAACAGAAAGCTGAAACAATTGCAATAGATATGGAGGGCGCGGATGGAACAAGTAACTATCTCGATACTTCAAAAAATATTTTGTTATCAAAGCTGCATCAAAGTTTTAATGCAATTCAAGCTCACTTAGTTTCTCTACAACAAAAGAAAACCGCGATTGTTCAGAATAAATATTAAGAAAAAAAGTGATTAATAAAGAAGACTTGTTATAAATTCATCAATACACATTAAAAATGGTTATTTTTCTTTACCATGCTATCCGTCTTTCATCATAATGGTTGGGGTAAAGGAGAAATATTATAAGCATGCTTGGTTTCATTGTTGAAACAACCAATAGTAGAAATATTGTTGATCATCTAGCAACTAATATTTTGTTCGGTATTTCATAACAGATGCTAGTAGCTTACCACAAACAAGAAACACAGTGGAAGATTTACCACAATCAGATACAACAGAAGGTAATTTAAATGCGTCTAAATTAAAAATAAAATCATCATTTAATAGGCATACTAATTCTTTTAGTAATTGAATCAAAATTCACATTTTCTATCCACCAACATGTAATCAGTAAAATGATAACCTTCATGCAGATGACCAATGTTTTGAAGAGTTAATTCCCATAAAGGAGCTGTTGTTCGTAAGATATAGCGAAGGAGAGCGAGACACCTTTTGCCACTTTGAAGAGATGGCTACAGATATCAGAAAGTTGCCTAGAGAGTGGAAGCGTTTTCTCACCTACCATCGACTAGTCTGGAATATCTTCATCATAAACAATGAAGCAAAGGATTTGGATGGATGGCAGGTTCAGCTGATCACTTGGATTTTTATATGCTGGGAGTTCGAGGAAAATATGAATATCCTCATAGAGGTGTATTTATCTGTCCTCTTTCTTACAAAAATATTGCTATTCCATGTCAAGATGTGTGCAAATGTATGTCCATATCATTAGGATAATCCATGTTATCACTCTTCTTTTTGCAGAATTGGGACAAACTTCGCGCTCTTAAAGAAAAAGAACCTTCACTAAGAATGATTGTGGATCATTTTGTAAGAAATGAAAGATGGATTATTGGAGACCATAAGAGTGAAAAGGAAAGAGATGGAGCTAAAGCTTTAGAGAATCATGTAAACAAAGATATAACACCACAAGACTTGGAAGAAGACAAGAAACATAAAGGAGTTTCTATCGATGAAGACAGTCCTGAAAAAAGCAACTTGAGGCCATCAGAATCGGAAGTTTCTAAAGATCAGCCCATTGCAACGATGGAATCCCAGAAAGATGTCTGTGAAACTAGCACTCGCATAGGAAAAGAGAAGTTGAAGGAAGCTATGACTGAAGAAGATGTTGGAGCAGAGAAACCATTAAGAAATGAACTAGATACCCTCAAAGAAGAAATGAAAGAACAGGTGGATTCCTTAAAAGCAGAAATGAAAGAGCGATGGGATAGAATTGAGAAGATGCAAGAAGAACAGGTGGGTTCCTTAAAGGCAGAAATGAAAGAACGATTGGATAGAATTGAGAAGATGCAAGAAGAACAGGTGAGTTCCTTAAAGGTGGAAATATTTGATAGAATTGGGAAGCTGCAAGCAGAACTTGAAGAGCAGGTGGATTCCATAGTCAAGCAACGGCAGGTCCGGTTGAGTGAGAAGAGCGCCGAGGAAAATAAATTGAAGTTGGAAAGTTGGGGGAGATTGAAGTTCGCATTGCAGAAGTATGATGTGTCAATGGATGCTATACAAGCTTTTCAAAGGTTTAGATTTTACTGTGTGGCTGGGTACCTCCCATGGCCAGTGCCTGAGAGGAAAATTGTAGAAATATAAGATGGAAGTAGTATGCTACTAAGCTAGGGATTTTAGCTTCTGGTTTAGACACCACTGGGATCAGGGGAAGTTCCTGCTATTGTAGGCTTCTTCAAGATTGAGGACATATATGATAGTTGAGAACTTTATATAAAGAGAAATAAGTTGCACATTTGCGAAAGCAATTGTAGCAAGTTTTAATTAATCTACTTTTGCACGAGTTTATTACATGTTCATATAGTATTGAAATGCGTTGTTTACACAAGATTACAATTTTAATGGTTTTATTAAATTCCCTTTTCTATCATTCGATCTGTAACAATTATTTCCCTGACATTCAATAGACTAGTAGAAACTTTATTACTCTAAACATCACCTTTCATAACCAGAAAACAGGTACCCCCATGATGTGAAATTCAAAATGATTTCATATTCGTCGGCATTTAAGATTTTAGTGAGATCTTTGCCATTTCATAAGTTCAATTATTAAAAGAAAACTGTTCAATTAAAGAAAATTGGTTTTTATTGTCTAGTCCGTAATGATTCGAGTCCATGTTCTTGACATTTTATAGACTACAGAAAAATTGTTCGAATCTAGAAATCAGCTTCATTTCAACCAGAAAATGGGTAGCCCACCTCCCCTTCCACACTCCCAATGATGAGAAACTCAACATTATATCGTACTTGATGGCAGTCAAAAATTGAGCGGGGTCTTCGCCATCTAATGAGATCTATTCTTCAACACTGTTAGGAACGGGGTTTCGAAAATTCACGTCCATCTTGCAGTCGTAAATGAAATAGGAAACAAGTAAATTTGTTTGTTGAAAGGTTCATTTTACAGAATTGGTTGGTACGCTTTGTTTTTAACTAAAAGAACCAATACCCCATTCTGAAAGCATTTACATGTGGTGTGTCAACTAGAATGTTAAAGTTCTTTGTATTACATTTTCTTTTGAATATTTCAAAACATAATAATTCGATTTCTTTTAAACAAATGCAGGTGTGATGGTAGAATTACAACTTATTTAGTTTTAGATTAATGCGCATTTCAAGGGGTCTTTCTACTACCTATTAGATTCATTTTATAATATAGTGTTACAAGTTACAGGATTCAAATTTTATAGTTGTATGATTGTATTTTAGTATTTTATAATTAAATTATTTTTAAAAAATTATATGATTGTATTTTAGTATTTTATAATTAAATTATTTTAAAAAAATTATATGATTGTATTTTAGTATTTTATAATTAAATTATTATTTTTTATATATTTAATTTATATTTTTATATATAAGTTTATAGATTTAGTTATGTGCAAACTTTTATTCGATGTTTTAAATCATTCTTGGTCATTCATTATCAAGAATAAAAAGTATGAAAAATATAAAGTAGATCAACTTAATAAAGAACATACGTGAAAAAATAAAGAATAAAAAATTAATAATGAACAAAAATGTAAATTAATAACTTTAATTATTTTTCCATAATTATTACAAAAATGTAAATTAATAACTATAATTATTTTTCCATAATTATTACAACAATGTGTTACTCTAGCCAAACTCTTACATAGATGAATATACACACATGAGAATTAAATGTGATTTTCTATTTTAAAGTAAAAATGGAACACTTTTGCACGTATACTAAAAGTAAAATCTTGTCAAAAATTTGTTTTATGATTTTCTTGTGGTATGCTACAATTTTTACATTTGTATATATTATAAAACGATTCTACAGTTGATGGTCTATCTTTTATATTACTAATTTGGTGTTTATAGTTGGGAATTTTACAAATAACAAAAACTATCATTTACAATGAGAGTGTAATTTATGTACATAGAGAGCCTTGCATATAAAGACCAAGTATATGAGGTAGACAATATGGATATAAAAAATGAAAAACCCCTCAAACATGGGATACTTGTGCACTTGCTTGAAAATTGTGTGAGCAAGTGGCAATTATTTATGAACTAGGTGTCTCTCTAAGTGAGGACACATGTTTCAACTACAAGAGGTGAGATGAAAGCTAAAAATTCTCTAAGTGGAGTCTTAAGTAATATGAATAAGATTATCTATAGGTATGCTAATAGTTAACTAGTTCAAGATAAAGATGCTATCCACAATAATACCTCATCTTAATTGTAATTTAGCGAGTAATGTATGCATGATGATGAGTCTTGGCTACTAGGTCATTTTAGGAATCATTGATTCTTTCATTGAAGCATTTCTTGATTCATATGTACCATCAAGTGATCAAAATGTATGTCAAAAGATTGCATTATTCATCTTCATATAATGTAGTACTTAAGAAAGTGGGAAATCTCTCAAAGGTGCATCTTCGTGACATGACTCATGAAAGTGCACAAAAGCACTACTCAAGACACGCCCCTTGAGTCAATATAATTATGTGACCTCACAAAAAAAATTCACTTTATAACTTAGTTCTTTCTACAATGCATCAAGGTCCATTGCGTACATGTAATGTTAAAATTTTAACTTTTTAAAAAGTAGTATTTAATTTTGAGCTACCAATCAAAGGTTGTTAATTAAATAATTTTTCATAATATGGCATATTTTTAATATATTAGCAGTACAAACTAAAATAAATACCTAAGATAATATGAGACTAAGGCTTCTAACTACTTGTTTGGATTGGAAAATAAAATAATTTTCAATGATTATGACTGTCAAATTTTTCCTCCATAGGCAGAAACAATGATAAAAGAAAAAATATCCCCTTTACAAACTTTGACAATTTATAAAAAAGTTAACTTTGAGTTTACAACTATAAAGAAATGAATTGGAGTGATCAACTCTAATAATATACTGTTGTTATAGAAGTCATGTATTAATGTTGTTTTGGTTTACTAATTGGAGGATTTTATATGACCATTTTCTATCATCCCAACCACATCCAACTCGCAAGCTTTTGTATTTTCTAAAATTTAACCATTCATGTCCTCCAAAACCTTTGTCATAAAATTAGATAGTCATCATTCACAAACATCTGTCTCGCAAGAATTTAACATAACATTCTCTATAGTTTCCACATCTTGAATAAGAGTTTATGGAAGAGGGAAGCATAAACATACTAGGATACATATGGGTGTACTTTATAAGATGACCATAATTTTTTTTAATGAAGGATATAAACACAATATTATATTTATATTCAATAAAGATGCTATAATTTATTGCATGACCTCCTCGTAGACAACAGTATGAAAAATATATGCCATATCTGATACAAATGGATTTTTCTTTAGATGTTCCTTTTTTATTTCATTAAGAAATTATATGTCGAGTTTGTGTGGGGTAAGCATGTTAACTAATCCAAATTGAAGTATTTCCAAGGTGTGATCAGAAGTATGTTATAGGATAGACTTGAGATAGTTTGAGTATTACAGGCCCATGTGTTCCCCCTCCTCAAATTGCTCCCCCACCTCTAGTACAACCTCCAGATGTTATTATAGAGATAGCCTCACAAACTATTATGGCTATTCACTCTTTGAGTGACCTTTTGGTTTCTTAGTCCATGACAATGGACCTAGGCTACATGACATTGATGCTGGCAGTGGATCACGTTGTGCTAGCACATCCTCGTCATGTCCACATATTTGTGTGTTGCATACTTTCACTATGTGAAAGTACATTTGCTTAGGTCCTCTTGGAGCATACACTTACAAGATAACGGTAAGGCTTAACTTGCAATTTAATAGTGCATTTTATTTTAACTAAATATTTATAAGAGATAGTATTAAGTACCAATATTTATTTACATGGGCTATTTAATACTTGATGTTCGAGGAGAACATGACACCAGTCCAAGATAACACCCTCTCAACAATTTAATTTGATTTGAAACATGGTATATATTTTTATACTTAATTCAACACAATTTTATATTGTATGCATACTTGTCATTTAAATTGGCATTAAATAAACTATATACTAATTTACATGTTTAACTTATTTTACTCTTGTACCCGACTCACCTAGTGTTAGGGACATGCAATGTTATTCAGACTCTATAAGTATAGTGGGTGATAAGGGAAAGGTAATTGAATGCAATTTTTATTTAATTAAAAGTTTAAAGATCTTATAATTTTATTATACATGTCTACATCTAAATTGATAGTTTCACATACTTGTCATTTTTATGCATAGATAATTATTTGTTTCACATATTTGTTGACTAGCTCTACAATAGTTAAAGAAGTAACAAAAGGGATGTCTAAATGGATATATGTTTATTTTATTTTTTTTTGGTAAAATTGTTCCTATCATTGAAAATGATATGCTAACTTAAACCAATTTTATGTTTGTGAAAATATACAGCCTAGATTTTGATATGTTAGTAGCATCCCTTCTCTGCCACATTCATATGCTATGACTCTTGACCATCCTAGGGGAGTGACATATGCAAAGCATCTTTTAGAGAAAAAAGTAGACTTGAGGTGGGTATGTGTAGGATCATGGTATGCCAAAAAGTGGCGATGTAAATAAAATCTCCTTTTAACTCGTAAAAAAATGCACTAAAAAGTGTGTTGACTTTTTAGTAGGCCTAGGTGTCAGTATAGATGCCCAAAGCTAATTACAATGCACAAGCCTTATCAAGTATCAGATAAAAAATCGTATGCTTGATTTAATATTGGATACTCGATATTTTCTAGTAAAAAAAACTTACAACTAGTGTTTATCATTTTACATTGCAAAAATGGCAGTTTTGTATCATGTATACAATTTGGGATCGGGTATATAATCATTTTCTTGCCAATTTCAAGACAAAATCATCAGGGTATGTATAAATTTTGATATTTGTTATTTTTTTGATTTTTTTTAATGAAATCATTTGTTTTTTTTAATGTTCTGTAATGAATCATTTTTTTGCTAAAAAGTAGTAAATTTGTTAATCATTTTTAAATGTTGATTATAATTGCAAATTTATTTTTAATGTAGCCATGCATTGACTCAAACCAACTGCAAACCCCCCCTCCAAATAAAAAATCTAAAAACAATCTTCAACCACCATGAATGAATCCACCACTGCTTGAAAACAATCTCCCACCACCTGCTGACGAATGAGTTCTCAACCCTTGACCTATAGAGGAGCTCATGAGTGAAAATTTAAGCCAACTAAGGGGCTTCCAAAACACATATGCCAATATCCCCACATTGTGCCCCATGTTTTCCATCTTGAACTCCATTGTTGAAAACATCAAGAAACTTATAGAGCAATATAATGCTACATTGCTTTGGCATAATTCTATGCACGCCAAGTTTGATGATGGGATTGACTATGATGTAGTTATGGGCCTAAATATAACTAAGATTGACATATCTAACCTTTTTGTGAATCCCAAAATGGGATTAAAAGTGGACCCTAAAAATTCCAAGTTGTCAATTAACTGGTGCACAAACAATGTGATGTGTGACCACTTTTGGGACCATTGGTGGATGGTTTTTGATAGACCACCCCACAACAATGGAGGTATCATTTTACTTTATTAAAAAATTATATGCTAAATTCGTGCTTGGTCACAAAGTTAACTATTAGATCCTGAGACCGAACCAGGATGTAGGTTTAGGCACTCCTTAGGATAGGACATGGGCATACTGTGTGAAATCCTACACATATGTCCCCCATGATATTTCAACCCCTCCTATAGTGCATCATCCTAATATTATTGTTGAGGTCAGTTCACAAAATATTAGAGCCATTTACACCTTGACCGATCTACTGGTTAGGAAGAGAGTGACATTGTTGCCTCCTCGTCTTGATGATTTTGGCCCTTCCACATCATCCACGAGCTCACATGTTTGTGTGCCCCATACTTGCATATGTGCAATAATTTGTGTAGTGGTTCAACTTTCAATTGAGCATCACTTCAACTTTTGGCATAGAGTGAGATTGCCTTGCCAAATTCAAATGAGGTCGAATATCTCATAATAGAGAGATTTTACTTTAGGCCTTTCCAACATGGTCCTATAGCACCCGATGGCTTGACTATATCTCTCATGAGTTCTAAGTTATAGGCCTATAAAGTTTTCTACCTGATCGTGCTTAGTGCACCTTGGGGATACTTTGGTATGGGGTAGTCATGGATGTTTGAGCGTCTCTATGGATAGAATGGGGTTGTCACTGGGGTTCAATCGGCCAACCAAATCTAATGGAGAAAATAGTTTAGTCCTAGGATGAATGGTTCGAAAGATATGCATTGGTGTAAATTTCAACTAAGCATCACTATAACTTTTGGCATAGAGTGAGATTGTCCTGCCAAATTCAAACAAGGCCGAATCTCTCAAAACAAAGAGAGGTTATTATAGGCATTTCCAACACAGTCTTGTAGCACCTGAAGGGTTGATGATATCTCTCAAAAATTTTGAGTTATAGGCGTATAAATTTTTCTACCAATCATGCTTATTGCACCTTGGGGACACTTTGGTATGGGGTACTCGTGGATGTTCAAGTGTCTCCATGGGAATAATAGGGTTTTCAGAGGGATTCACTTGACCAACCCAAGCTAGCAAAGTATATATTTTGGTCCTAGGATGAATGATTTGAAAGATATGCAGTGGTGCAACTTTCAACTAAGCATCACTATAAATTTTGTCACTTTTATGTCAATGAAACTTATAACCTTACAAACATGACCAATGTGACTTAGATGAACTAAAAACATCATTTTTACTCTAGGTCGACCTTGCTTGACCATTTTGACCACTTTGACCCACCCTTGGCCAATAGGGCTTAAAAGGCCAAATGGTTACATAGTGGGATAAATAAAAATCTAATGAAATCTATATTACAATCAAAATATATTATTATTAAAATGTATAGCATGAAAATGATATGTTTGGCCATATCACAAATGTTTTTAACGAAGTTAAATATATTATAGGAGCTTGAGTATAGACACAACCTCACGTACAAATACATCGTATATCATTGATACAACCATATTATGTACAGGTACAATTTTGGTAGGTAAATTCCTATGTCCTTTGATAGAAAGAGAGGGGAAGAGGCAATCTATTACTGATTAGACAGAGGTTTTGAAGGTTGAGATCTTAGGGACCAGGTGTATGGTGTAAGGGTACTGAGTGTGTCATCATACCCTCATAAGCCAAAATGTCAAGTCAAGCTTTGTTTCATGTTTAATAAGGTCTTAAGGGCCATTTGGAATGATTTTTAAACCAATCCAAGGGTGAACCCACAATAGTGGGTTACAATTTTTTGTTTGAATTGACACTAAAATATACATTATTAAAAAAAAATTCACTTTCAAACGCATATTGTTGCTAAACCATTACAAATTGGAAGATGAAGTAAATTAGAGTCTTTTAGGATTTTATGTCTAGATTCTAAATATATATTTTTAAATTTATTTTGGAATTATTTCAAATCCATTTTTTGATCTCCCTAAAAAAATAGAATGTTTCAAAAAGCAACATTTTTAAAGACTAACACTCACCACATAGAGCATAACTTTTTTTCTAAAATATATGTCAAGTTGATTCTTTCAAATTAGTTTTGTAACATCCATATCTAATGCCTACAATCAGTTTCATGAATTTATCCTTAGTATTTCATATTTCACTAACGTTTGAAGTTTACTTAATTGTAATTTTCATCCATACATTCAATTCATAGGTTGTAACTTTTTGTGTATTTGTCCAATTTCAATTTCTTTTAGAGATAGAAAACTTCACTACCTAGTGCATAGATATTTTTCAAAATTTGTTTTCTATTGTTTACTATTTTTCCATGAACGTTGAACACAAAGGTTGATATTTGGTAAGAAACCTGCATTTGATTAACATACAAAAATATATGCATAATAAACATAAAATTTATTAAAATAATAACCATTGGAAAGTTCATTCCGAGTACTTGTGTCCTGCATGTGGTTTGTCAATATTGTCCCATTTGATACCTTAGATTGAGCTCTAAAGGCATGAAACCTTTAGAATTTTCTTAGCATTTCAAGAACCATGCTTACCAGGAGGTTTTGATAGAAAGTACTTTCTACCGAAACCCCTTGACATTTTTGCGGGGTTAAAATTCTTAACTCAAGCATTTTTGATCGAAAACACTTAACGACTTTCAATAGAAACCCTAGTTAGCTGATTTATTGTTTTATAGTTATTATTTATTTCGTTGCATGGAGGAGAGGAAGAAGCTAAAAAATAATGAAATAATTGATGGAATTATGTTTCCCATAGGTTATTAGTGTATCTATGTTAAATTTATTAAAATTGAAACTTAAAATTTAATTGAAACCCATTGTTTAAAATCTTATTTCTTGTCTGTGCAAGGAACGTATTTGAAGTAAATCATAATATTTAAACATGGGATTCACTTTATTGATTATCAACATGACAACAAGGAATATCACTATAACCACTTTGTAATTGGTACTGACCCATCTCTTCATGTGGTCCTAGGACGTGACACTCATAAGTGGAGATTAGATAATGATGATGATTAGAGAATATTACATGTTATCCAAGAGAGATCTGAACCACTTGATGTGGCCTAGAAAGATTTTATATATACATTAACAACTTTCATGACTTGGTTGAACAATTTGACATAAATTTATAAATTTTTCTTAAGCCCGAATAAAATACTTAAGGGGGTGATTTAAATTATTATATGTTGCATACATATGCACAAACTCTTATAAATTTTATATTTATTTATTTAAGACATTTTTTAAGGTGATGATTTAATACTTATCTCATTGAATGTCTACATGATATTGTATCATGAAAATTTCATTTTCATTTATTTAGAACATGTCTTGAGGTGATAATTTAAAATCTTACATCATTGAAAGTATGCATGATATTGTATTATGAAAATTTCATTGTTGTTTACTTAGGATATGTCTTAAGGGGGTGATTTAAAGTCTTATAATTTTTGTTTACTTAGGACATGTCTTAAGGGGATTGCAATACTTCAATTATTTATATCTTTATCATCTATCTTAGGAAATTGAGCCTAGTGCCCAACGTTGCCTACAGTTCTCTCCAAAAAGATGAAGTGAAGAGAGATTCTCTATCTGAGATGATCTTATGAGGTACGCCATACAGTCTAACTATATCTTGTAAGAACACCTGTGCTACTAATGGTGTAGTAAAGGTGGTACGCACTGGTGAAAAATGAGCCACCTTGGTCAACTATCACCATGATGGAATCATGACGGTGAGATGACATAGGTAGACCAACAATGAAGTCCATAGATATGGTGTCCCATTTCCACACTGGTATCTCATGAGGCTGAAGTAGACCACCTGGATGTTGGTGTTCCACCTTCACCCTCTAGCATTCTAGGCACTTAGCTACCAACTTAGCAATCTACATTCTCATGCCTGGCCAATGGTATAATTATCTCAAATCAGCATGCATCTTCTTCACTCCGAGATCCACTGCATAAGGGGCTCTATGGGCCTCTAGCATGACAAACTCTTGCAATCCTCCCAAAGAAGGTATGTAGATGCATCCTTTATGACGTAAGAGTCCATCTGACTCCAAGGAATAATCTGCATACTTCCCTTCAAGGGGTCTCTGAGACCGAATCAACTCACTCACTTCTGCATATAACTCATCATTATGCAAGTGACGAAGAATGCGATCTCTCAAATCTGTACCTGTAGACATAGAAGAAAGCTCATGCCATCTCCTACTCAAACCATCTGTGACAACATTCTCTTTTCCCTTGATTTAGTGAACATCAAAATGATATTCACACAAGAACTCTATCCATCTTCGTTGCCTAGCATTAAGGTTCGGCTGAGTGAAGATGTACTATAGACTCTGATGGACTGAATGAAGTTCGAAGTGATGTCCTAAAAGGAAGTGTCACCATCTCACTAAAGCATGCACAACTGCTACAAGTTTGAGATCATGGGTAGGATAGTTGATCTCATGAGTCTTAAGTTTCCTAGGCTCATAAGCTATAGCTCACCCATCCTACATAAGAACTACCCCTAAACCATCTAAGGAAGCATTTGTGCAAACTAAAAACTCTTCTAAAGGCTTTGGCACAACAAGAATGGGTGCACTAGTCAATGCTCTCTTGAGCTCTTGGAAAGCTCATTCACACTTCTTAGTCCACTTAAACTTCTTTCCCTTTCACTGAAGAGAAGTAATAGGGTGTGCCACATAAGAGAACCCTTCAACAAACCATCAGTAATAACCAGCTAAACCCATGAAGCTTCTCACTTTTGTCACTAAGGTAGGTGCTGGCCAATTCATGATGGCTTCAATCTTTGATGGGTCTACAAAGATCCCATCGCCAGATATTACATGGCCCAAATACTTGACCTCTGTTCTGACGAAGGCACATTTCGACAAGCTACCATAAAGCTAATTATCTCTAAGGCACTACAAAACTTGTCTCAGGTGTTCTTTGTGCTCTCTCTCATCGTTCGAATAGATCAAGATATCATCAAGGAATACCACCACAAACTTGTCAAGGAAGGTACAAAGTACTCCATTCATAAGACTCATGAATACAACTAGAGCATTTGTAAGACTGAATGAAACCACGGTGAACTCATAGTTGCCATATCTGGTGGGAAATGCAATCTTGTGGATATCACTATCCACTATCCTTAACTAGTGATAACCTGACTTAAGGTCAATCTTGGAGAACACTCTGGTGCCCTGGAGCTGATCAAATAGGTCATCGATCCTAGGAAGTGGATACCGATTCTTGATGGTTACCTTGTTCAACTATCAGTAATCCATACACAACCTAAGAGATCTATCCTTCTTCACGAAGATCACAAGTTCACCCCAAGGAGAAACACTAGGATGAATATGTCATTTCTCTAACGGTTCCTCAAGCTATGACTTGAGCTCATTAAGTTCATTAGTGGTCATCCTATAAGGTGCTCTAGAAACTGGTTCTACTCCTGGTACAAGGTCTATATGAAAGTCTACTGCTCTTTGAGGTGGCATAATAGGTAGCTCCGAAGGAAACACATCTGCATACTCTTCTAGAATGGGATGATCATCCAATGAGGTTTCCTATTCTACCTCATCTTCCCTATCGCTAATGGTGATAGCAAACATCTGACATCCCTTCCGCATGCTTTGCTTAAGCTGCATAGCAGAGATCATATGAAGAGATACCGACCTTTGGATTCTAGATATCAGAGTAGCGTTGCCATCATCATCCAAACATTCAACCATCTTCTTACGACAATCTAGCTTGGCCCTGTGAGCATAAAGCCAATCCATGCCAAGAACTAGTCTGTAAGATCCAAGAGGTGTAACTCTGAGGTCTACTAATGTGGTTAAACAACCAATTTGAATCGGGCACTCCCTAACCAGAGAGGTAACCAACACTCTAGCTCCTAAAGCTAACTCAACTTCCAATCTAACATCCTACCTAGCTGCCACTAGCCTGCAACGCTCCACGATGAATGGAGAAACAAAGGAGTCAGTATCTCCAATATCAAAATGGATAGAAACTACACTACCTTCAAACATACCTGATGCCTAATAGTTGTCCATTGCTGCAAATACTCTGTGGGACTGGCCCATGTCCCCAACTATAGGATCAGACATTACTACCCACTGATTGCCCTCTTGAGGACATTCTCTGGATATGTGCCCCATGACACCACAAGTATAACATGGTCCTTGATTCTAAACCTGAATATCTTGAGGCTTGAACTGCTGCGATCCTCCTGTCTGAGTAGACCCACTATAACCCCCCTTATAGGGTTGATGTGACTGTGCTGGGGGTGTATAAGAGGCCTATGATTTCTATCCCTTCTTGGAACCATGAGAGTTCCACTACTTGGGCTTTGAGCCCTGCTGTCCCTAAGGTGGCTTTGGTGCCTGACTTTGCTAGGACTATTGTTGCTGCTATTGAGGTTGTGCGGCTTTGAAATTCTCTGAATTGTTCTTGTGATTACCCTTCCAAGGGGGTTTCTCATAACCAGAATTCTGAGGTGTAGAGTTACGGTTCTGAGATCCTCTACTAATATCCTCAGCAAGGATTACTCTCTCAACTATGTAACGTAAGTCTCCTGGTGGAGTCATGCGTACCATATTGGATATGGTGTGGTTCAATCCCTTGATAAAGTGATTTACCTGAAGTTTTTCATCCTTCATGTACTACATAAGGGAGGAGCTTGAGGAATTTTCTCTCATATTGAGCCACTAAAAGTCATTGCTACTGTAGATCATGAAATTCATCTATACGATGTTGACGGAACTACTCTAACAAGTATCTAGCCCTAAACCTTTCCAAGAAGGTTTCCCAAGTGAGAGTGTCCATAACAATGTGGCCCTTTTACTCTTCCTATCTCCACCATGTGGAGGTTGTCCCTCCCAAAAGATGAATTGCCATATGTGCCTTAAGATTACTCCCATAAGGGCGCAATCCAAAACACCGTCCAAGGCTTATAAGCCAAGATTCAGCCTCTGTACCCTCAATAGATCCCACAAAAGGTGGAGGGTTAAGTCAAATCAACTCTCTAATCTGATCACCTATGTCAGGAGGTGGTCTCTCATATATACAAATCTCATCTCTAGGTGGAGGTTCTAGTCCCCTGATGGAACCAACCTTAGGCTCAGCCTGAACCTCTGCAAGTCTAGAAGGAGGACTCCTACTACATTCCCTAGCTGAGGACCCACGTCCTTCCGTACCCTATTATACATTCCATGTTACAATTGGAGGCATACAATCAAGAATAAGTCCTGCAAGGTTCTGAAAGGCCTGGAGTAATTCTGCATTCGCATTGGGAGGTGGTTTAGGAGGTGGATCCTAGTTTTCCTCTCAAATCTCTACCTCTGACTGTACCTCTTCCTGGGATAAAGAGACATGCCTATGACCACGTCGACATCCTCATCCACGTCTATGAGCTAATTGGGTGAATGGAGGCATCCTACACACATAACAAGACAAAAGGTTTAGCAACTATGAAGCATTTTAGGTTCCCAAGGTTAACTAAACTATGCTCTGATACCAAAATGTCATGCCCAAAAGTTGAGCAAAACACAACTACAAATTTTTTTAAAACCTTACAAAGCAACTACAAGCCATCACACTAACGCAACTAAGGAGACAACACTAACTGGCACCAAACCCTATGTGCACGCAAAATGGTGCAAGGATAAAATAGACAACTAATAATAAAGGAGGGTCTAACTAAAGTTCAAAGGTTAATCAAAAGGGTTGACCAAGTTTGACCAAAAGTCAAACTTCATCAAATAGCTTTAAAACAAGGTACAAGGTTGCCCTTAAGTTACTTGCTAAGACTGGCACACAAATCAAGATAGTTGACTAAAAGTCAACTATACTTTGAATTACATGGAAGAAAGTTTCTAGGGTTTGCTAAGCCCTTAGGAAGGCACATGCACACAAATCAAGACAATTGACCAAAAAGTCAACTAGGGTTGACCAAAAAGTCAACCATCACTGATTGGTGCAAAATTGAGAACCTAAGCTCCGGGGAGAGAAGGAAACACCTGGTTAAAAAATGGAGACGAATGAAGATAGTTTGACCATCATTGACCAAAAGTCAACAACGCTCGATGCTAGTCAAAGGTAGAGATAATGCCCTTAATAGATATATTTCACGAAGATAAGGGGTTGTTATGACCCCCATATTGATGAAATGTTATCTAGATTAGTAATTTAAAATGAATAATTCAATTAGATAAATAATGTTCTAAACCTAATATAAAAATTAATTTTCAATATCTCTCTATTTTAAAATTAAAAGCCTAACAATAAAGCTAGCTAACAAATATAAAGTTTATAATTATATGCAATAACCCTAATGTCAAAATAAAAACTAAACCACTAAAACAACCTCATAAACTTAATTGATTAAAGAAAACTATTGAAATGAGTATTTAATCATTTTTAATACCTGAATGAAATAAAACATACCTAAAAATATTTAAATCAAGTATTACTTTTAATTATAAAACTAAAGCTTGATGTTTATAATTTAATCTAAACTATCTTATATGATAAAATAAATTAAATGGTATAAACTAGCATGTTAAATATCTATTAAAAGTAAATATTTTATCTATAATTCTTTTATTAACTAAAACTTTATAACATACGAAAATCAATTAAAACCATCTAAATGCATTCAAGTTTCATTCTAAACTAAACTCACTCTTACACAACTAACTATGCCATAAAATTCTTTATAAAATACCGACATATAAAAAAAAAAACATAAAATGGTAAAGAAACATTCGTTTCTTTCTAACCCTCATAGCCCTGCAATCCAGAACGCGCAGAGGCGCGAAGGAGAGGGAAGGAGGAAGTGGAAGAGGAGGCAACGTTTTGAGCTGAGCGGGAGAATGGGAAAGACGGAGAGAAAAACACGGCGCGGGCGAGGAAGGTGGTGGAGTGGAGGAGTGGCGGAGGGAGCAAAGGAAAGGGCGGCGCGTGGGGGAAGGGAGGTGTGGAGAGCTGCTTGGCCACCACATAGTGGTGATGTGGGTGGCCTGGCCTCCGCCTCCGCCACCGCGCGAGGGGGGATGAGGGGGTTAGGACTTTGGCCTGCCCTCGCCACAATATTATAATAATTTTTTTTAACAGTGCCTAGCGCTTAAAACATGAGGGCACGTTTTTTATTTATTTATTTTTATTTTTTTAAATCTAAGTTCAACTTAAATATTACTTAACTAATATGATAATAAAATATTATATTTAATATTCTGATGGAATAGAATTCCCTATACCTCAAAACAGGTATGGGGATTATTTAAAAAAAAAATTTAAATAGATATTTGCAATCCATAAATCACCCCTAACAACTTGGCAAAATAATAAATTGAACTTTGGTAGGTTTTTTTCTGTTCAAAAATTTCATAAAAATTTCTAAGTGTAAATTAATTCTTAGAATTTTCTGACTTAAGATTTTAGCTTTTAATTTATAAATATGTATATTTTGATATTATATACTTAAGAGCAAAATTTGAGTTTCAAAACAAATAATTTTACCATCCAATAACCAAATAACGAAATTAAGTTTTAACATCATATTTTCCATATCTACCCAATTAACTAGAAAGAAAATTTTCAATTTGAATAATTGGTCCAAGAATTAAAAAAAAAGGGATTTCTCTAAGGTAACTATGCTCTCAATATTATTTAAGAACATCATGATGAAATCAAATTAGAATATTTGTAACATATCTCTTTTCATCACGAAATTTAATAACAATTTAATTCACAAAATTCACAATTATACTAAATTCCAAATGATCCTCACACTTAATTTAACAATGATATATTTGAATTTAATCAACAAGGGACCTATTTTCCAAACGTCATATTTTTCCATAAGCAACATTTATTACAAATTCCATAATCTCAAATGTTTGATTTACAAGGAATCCCTGATTCCAAATTTGACATAAACTTGCAATTTAAATTTTACAACAAGACTATCAAACTGAGATTTCTCTAAGTCCATAATACCACAAGCCCTGCATCATTGGGTACCTGTATATGCAAGGTTGACCACGGAGGCTCAACTCCCAACCTAGGACATTTCATGGCCACCCTCGAGCTAGGGGAGCCAATAAGGAATGGAATACAAATAGGTACACATGCATGAAGGAAACAACCAAAACATGAAAACACTCAACATACTTCCCAACAGGGTATAACAATAGGAAGGTCTCCTAGAGGCCTTTCTGAAAAATAGGGTAGAGGTGGACTACCAGGTGGAGAAGCCATAGTACAATACAGATTTCCCAAGCCACACATGGACTTGGGATGACCATCTTCAAGAAGATACGGTCTAAACTCCTTATGCGCCCCCAAATGCCTGGAGGCCATACTTGGCATCATGGGTATCATGGAACCCCATGTTTATCACTCCACACATGGGAGACTCTGCACAACCTGGGTCTAGTACCTTCTACCCCCTTCAAGGTTACTCCACTCTCCCTAGGGTGAATATGCCTTGAAGAACCCCATCCCAAAATTATACACAAATAAAACACAACAAACTAAAACTCAAGAAATCAACTTGAAACACTAGTACATTTGACCTTAAATTTTGACTAAACAATTCAACCATCAAATAAAAATGTTTAGGTTGGTCGTATTATAGAAGGAAAACTTTTTTTTTTTTGTAATACATGCCCTTGTTGGTCAAAATTTTGACTGACATGGTGTTGGTCAAAATTTCGACCAACATGGGCATAACTTAAAGTAAAAAAAAAGGTTTGAAACTTCATTTCAGCACTTTATTTCAGTGCGTGTGAAGGAGGTAGAAGTTTGAAACTTCATTTCAGTGCGCGTGAAGGAGGTAGAAGCTAGAACAGGGTAGAAGCGAAGGAGGTATGTGCTGAATGCATATGTTTCCAATTTCTATCGTTGAGCATTATAATTTTGAATGGTTTGTGTGCATTTTCCATGACTTCACATTGCACATGTATCCTTATTGGCATTCTATAAAACCCTAATCTTTGCATCGAGTATGTTTAGGTTTTATTTTGTTCTTTTTATCATAAGTTGTCAGTGCAAATAAGTAATAGACTGTTTACCGTTGCAAATCCGTTGTTTGATGCAACCACAACATAACATTCTATGAAATTTGTTTATTGTTTGCACAAACGACTGTGAAAGGGATACATAGTTTTTATGTTGTATTAAACTCATCGGGTAGTTTGCAGTATTGAAACATATTCCAATGCATTCATGGTATTAGGGATCAATGATTGAAATTGCTATGAATTGACACAGTCATTGTGAAGGAAAACAATTTTGTGAACTATTAACTAGTTTCAGTTTGTCACATTGTATCTAATACTCTAAACTACATGACACTCTGCAGACCAAACCCAACTCACTGTGTCGGCTCTGCTATGAGGTTGTGGCCCTAACTTGTGACTTCATCGCGGAATGCCAATGCCGTAGGATGAGAAACAAGTTAGGGTAGTTTTTGTTCCTAAATTTCATATTCAGAGCCATGGGAAGTGTTAAAACTTGCTTCAATGGTCAATGCCCTAACTAGGTGCATATCAAATGTTTAACCTGTGGAATGTCACAACAGAGTAATATTTGATGGTATTGAAACTAAATACCTAGATCTAATTGCAGAGTCTCGGGCACATTGAAATTTCTTAGTAATTGTGACCATCTTGAGTACCCAACATTGTCCATTCCAGATTAGCCTGGTCTAACCCGATCACTTGGATTAAGGGACTCTATGATAGTCGATGTTGTAGGATTAAAGTGGTAACAATTGTTAGGAGAACCAGTGTACATATTTGAAGACTCTAGACCCTTCCTTGAACCAAGTCTAAATAACCAAGTGAATGAATGAAACACTGTTGTAGGTCAAACTGAGAAAGAATAGAACTTAATAAACTCTATGTTTAAAGACTTGGAATACCCTATTGATTGGTCTATTCCAAAGGTTGTGTTGGCTATACTGAGTGTGAGTAAATATGTTAGTATATGATTGATTGGTGAGACCCAAACCAAGAAATAACAACAAGGTTGCAGCTCTTGTTAGGACTTGGAATACCCTGTTGATTGGTCTGTTCCAAAGGTTGTGTTGACTCTACTGAGTGTGAGTAAATCTATTAGTATATGATTGATTGGTCAGACCCAAACCAAGAAATAACAAGGTTGCAGCTCTTGTTAGGAACTCGAGTTGGCTTAACAAGTTTACAAAAATGTATTAAGGAAATCAATAGAAACCCTGCCTGTTGTTGAAGGTATTCAGAGACCAAGTAGTCATACAGTGTTGGTTGAATCATTGGCCATGATTTGAACCAACTTTGTTATTTGTTGATAATCAGATTTTGTAGTAGATTGGGTCTATTTAAGTTTCTGTTGTGAACGCTCTGCATCAAATTGCCAGAGGACCCTTGACCAAACAAATTGGATCCAAGAGAAAAATAAGGATATGGATTTTTTGAAAGAACCAGTCCTCTTTATGAGAATAAGGTGTGTGATAGAGGCAAGCACATAAACTCAATTAGTATTCATGGAGGGAATAGTAACTCTAGGAAGTCACATAAACTCAATTGAAGGAATCTATAATTAAGGGAACCCTCTTTGACTAAAAATATTGGAGACATTCAAAGACTTGAATTATATTGACATAATTGAATATTTCTTGAAGAACATTAGAGTAAGTGAGAGTTGTTACTCTTTGGATAGAAGGGCTGTCCAACTATTGCTTCTAGTTGTGAATGGATCAGTTTGTAGACTGAGATTGTAGTTATTTGGGTGATCAATGAATCTGATCTTATTGGATAAGTTTAATAGTGTGATGTAATTGGTCACATGATGGGAGAATTTGTGTCAACGTGATGGAAAAACCATGTCTTCTGTAAGTTGCGATGATCAAATTCCATGAGAAGACATGTTGGGTCATGTGGATAACTATTGTAATTAGTTATATTAGATGATAATTAGGCCTTTATAGGGATTACACATCCATTATGTTTCTAGGAGAAGGATTATATAAAGGAGATGGCTAGCATTGTAAGGCTAGCTATTTATTGTAATATCATGATGTGGATTATTTGGAGATATAACATGGACCAAGATTGGATGTAGATTGTATTTACTATCTCATAATGAATTACTAGGATAGGTACCAATCTTACTATTATGAGATAGTAAATAATATAAGCTCCTCAAGCATGAGTTGGATGATGTGGATACATTAGTTCTTATATTTACATAATCCACATCATCCAACTCATGCTTGTGGACCAAGATTGGATGTAGATTGTATTTACTGTCTCATAATGAATTACTAGGATAGGTACCAATCTTACTATTATGAGATAGTAAATAATATAAGCTCCTCAAGCATGAGTTGGATGATGTGGATACATTAGTTCTTATATCTACATAATCCACATAATCCAACTCATGCTTGTGGACCAAGATTGGATGTAGATCGTATTTACTGTCTCATAATGACTTACTAGGATAGGTACCAATCTTACTATTATGAGACAATAAATAATATAAGCTCCTCAAGCATGAGTTGGATGATGTGGATACATTAGTTCTTATATCTACATAATCGACATCATCCAACTCATGCTTGAGGAGCTTATATAATAATCAACTGATTAATGTTTTTGGTTTTGATGTAGTCCTCTCCAACTCATGCTTGAGGAGCTTATATAATAATCAACTGATTAATGATTTGAGGGACATTTTAATTGCCTGTTCTAATCACTAATTTGAGGAACAATGATAGTGACTGTGAATGAAGACTGTATTCTTATTGTTTTGAAATTTTATGAGGGGTTTCATGTAATCTTAGGTTGGAATCAAATCCATTGTTTGATTATGGGAAGAAGCACTGTTGTAAACCAATAGAGAACTACCAGGGACAGTGAACTCCACACTTGGAGACTTGAAATACCTGCTAATTAGTGAATTTTGACATTACATATAATGTGGAAAATAATGTAGTCAACCTTATTGAGAAACCTAAACCTATTCCAAAACCTAAGCTTGAACCTTGCATAACCTTTGATATCAAGGAAACTATTAAGGTTGTTGATGGACCCCTATACGTTACTATAAAGATTAATTGAGAGCTCTCTTGAGGAGTGCTTATTGATCCTATGTATGGTGACTATTATTACCAAATAACATCTCTTTACCTAACAATTTCATCAAGAAACTTATGAAAAATCTGATGTCATGGTTAAGGTGCATGATTGTTTTACTTGTTCTACCATAAGTTTTATGACCTTTCCTATTGAAGTTGGTAAGAAGTGCTTAGATTGTCACCTTTGTCACTATTCCTAAATCCAATCAATTCCAAGTAAGACTAGGTCATACATGGCTTACTTTAATGAGAGTTATACCTTGTAATATCCATGAATGTTTGAAGTTCCCTCATAATGGAGAAATTATCATGGTCAATCAGAAAGTCATGGAAAGTTCCTTATAGATATTTGAAGAGAGTCCTATTATTCATTAGATTACTTGCAATATGTATGCTGATATTTCATTGTCTCTATATCTACTAAGTGTTTATATAAGAGTGGGGATATGCTATGTAACTTTACTTAGTCACAGTCTTAATTATATAAGGATATATACTTAATCGTAGTATAAACTTGAATAACAAATAGATAATTTTAAAATAAAAATATGAGGGGACTGGGATATTATAAAATAATGAGCATATCTTTGTGAATTATCCTAAGATTGTAGGGCTCAAATATTCATTGTGATTAATACAAGTTTGTAAACATTGATTGATGTATTTTGAGGTCATATAATATGGAAATAAGACAACACCTACATAAAACTTGATATCATCACAATATAACATATTTTGATTCTCTGCAAATTTGAACAAGTTTTCATTCACAATATAACATAAAATGTTTTGATTTGGTCTTATATGTTAATTATATATCATTCCAGATTTATTCCTTATGAAATAGTGATCTGAGATTTATTCTTTTTTCTCTGTTAATGTAATTATGGGTCTATTATTCACATAATGTGTGAGATATAATAATTCTAGAACCCCTAATTTTCTGATCTAGTCATGTCTTAGTTTATTGTATAGCGTTGGAGTTCTACATTATGTTTGTACCAAAGAGATTCTTCCAACTTTGATGTTATTGTTGATTGCTAAGTGTATGTTTAATCAACTGGCTGGATTACTAAATTGGTCTTTTAACACATTCTCTCCTCTTGTTCAACGACTTCCTCACTATTCCTTAGTATGATCTTCTCACAATTCCCCTTAATGTTCTCACAATTTTGACAAAACTAACAACATGCCTCATGTTATATGGAAAATTGGTAAACAAAGAGCCACTATAGTTCAATTCCCTTTTTCTAAGTCCTTCATGGAAGTTGAAGTATCACTCTTTAGGAAACTTATATCTCTGGTTCAAAGTTCCCATTAAAATCATTTAAATATTCGAAAACAATACCCAATTCGCTACAATGGTAAAGTATTAACAAAGCATAGCCTCATAGTTCCATCAGTTTGACAACCAATGGTAAGAAATTCCTAATAATATTATATTAGAAGTGAAATATTGATGCTAAGACAATTACTTTGTGACCATAATAATCCTACATATGTTTTTTTTCACAATAGATAAAGTTTTCTATTCAACTCCAAGAGAAACTCACAATTTCAATTGTGACCACACTAGCCTCATCACAACAAACTTGTTAGAAACATGAAAAGAAAACATGTTAGCAATTCCATCATTTGTCTGTTGTTTGGGACAGTCACCATAGAATTATGTGGACTATCTCTCCTCTTGCCTTGCAAGGTTAAAATGACCTTTTTTTCATCCCTCCTTGAATAGACCCTTACCGTGTTGCACTTGTGCAATGATAGGACACCAATGTTACTAATTAAGGTTAGCGGGATGATTACGCCTATCCTAAAAAAAGACTGTCAAATAATTATGCTTTCAAATCAATTACCTATCGACGTATCCCTTGCAAGGGAGAGAAGGCTATAATTATGTTTCTCAGAGAATGTTAAACTAATCTCGAAACAAAGAGAAGCTCAATAATTTAAGGTCTCAGTACAAGCAACAGAACGCGTGTGACACCTGAAGATAAATATCAAATAGAAATAAAGCACCTACAAAAATAGAGGCAATAGCTATAGATATAGATGAGGATATCCCAGAAATCCCTAATTTAGTGTTTTAGAGATCCATGTACCTAATCTATGACTCAATTCCAAAACCTTCCAATATTATACTGCTGCAGACATATTTTTCTTTCTCTGGCTAAATACATGGCTTATATTTAGCCTAGGGTTTTGTCCAAGAAGCAACTCGACAACCCATACAACTCTGAGTGTTGGGTGTATTATGATACATTACCCTAATTTGACTTTCATCCAGTGGCTATGCTTTCGACGTGTCAGAGAATCACTTTGTTTTGATAGTGCTAACCAAATTGTGAAAATTTGAAATCTGAGACTGCAGTTACATGTTTGTATTTGCTAACAAATGATAGACTGTGAATTAGGGATTTATGGGATATCGTCATCTAAATCTACATCTATTTTATTTACATTGGAATGCAGCCTGTCGATATTGATACTGCACCAGCCGAGCACGATGGAGGCATCGATTCTAATGTGAATTGTAGTACTCAAGGTATACATTTTCTATTTGAATTTTGATTAATGAATATTTAATACAAGAAAACATATTCAATTGTTTAAGGTGGATTAGTTGTGATGATGAGATGCACCATTTAGATGTTAATTGTGATAGTCTCTTGGTTTCAGGCAATGCAGAAGGAGAAGCCTAGTTCAATATGCAATCTCGTAGAATATGCATAGATATCAGGTGGAGTTGAAAAACACAACAGGGTTGCATTTTTGATCTAGAGGTCTTTAATTGCATATTTTAAGTTATAGACCATCACAAAAATGTAAACGTGTTGTGTTTTTTCAACTTCATCTACTATCCATGCATATTCTACTTGTGTTGCATGTGCATTCTTGATTCAGAGTGGGAAAATTCTTATTTTCGATGCGAGGGAGATAAGCCAAACACAAAGAACATGCAAATAAACATGACAGCTACAAAACATAAATGTAGGTATCACAATAGCTGAGAAACATAAATATAGGCATCATGGTCCCAATTGTTTGGAGACACAACATAATTGAATGCTATACCTAGAAAATGCAACACAACCACTACTCCTCCAGTTCTAAGTTGACACTGTGGATCCAAAAACTATATATAGATTCCTTATCTTTGGTTTTTGGATCCCGCAGTGTCAACTTAGAACTACAGTAGTGGTTGTGTTGCATTGTCTGGGTATACCTCTCAATTATGTTGTGTTTCCAAAATATTGTGACCATCATGCCTACATTTATGTTTCTTAGCTGTTGTGTCCTAGGACCCCTTATGACTCTTTACTACCATTTATGACCTCTAAGAATACATCTTAGAGGTCTTAAAATGTCGTAAAGGGTCATAAGAGGCTCCAAGGAGGGGCCAAATGAGCTTCCACCTTCACATGGTTGGCCCTGTTAAGTAGAGAATGTTAATTAAACTATTCTTGAAATGTAATTGTAGGTATCATGGTCACATTTTTTTGGAGACAACATAATTGAGTTGTATACCTACACCGAGAGAAATTTTTGCACCTCTGATTCCAAATTGACACTGCGGGATGGATAACAACTTGGATCTGGAGGTGCAAAAGTTGCTCTCCATCGTCTGGGTATACCACTCAATTACATTGTCTCCAAAAAAATGTGACCATGATGCCTACAATTATGTTTCTTAGAGAATGTTAAACTATTCTCGAAACAAAGAGAAGCTCAAAGAGAAGCTGGCAACAACCAACAGAACGAGTGTGGACACCTGAAGATAAATATCAAATAGGGGAAAAGAACCTGAAACAACAGAGGCAATAGCTATAGATACAGATAAGGATATCACAAAAATCCCTAATTTAGTGAACTCAAAGAACAAATGATAGACTATGAATTAGGGATTTCTGCGATATCATCATCTAAATCTACATATATTTTATTTACATTAGAATGCAACCTACCGATATTGATACTACACTAGCCGAGCATGATGGAGACATCAATTCTAATGTGAATTGTAGCACTCAAGGTATACATTTTCTATTCAAATTTTGATTAATGAATATTTAATACAAGAAAACATATTCAATTCTTTAAGGTGGATTAGTTGTGATGATGAGATGTACTATTTAGATGTTAACTGTGACAGTCTCTTGGTTTCAGGCAATGCAGAAAGAGAAGCCTAGTTCAATATGCAATCTCAATTCATATACATAGGATATTAGGTGGAGTTGAAAAACACAATAGGGTTGCATTTTTTATAGAGGTCTTTAATTGCGTATTTTAAGTTATAGACCATCGCGAAAATGTAAACGTGTTGTGTTTTTTCAACTCCACCTACTATTCGTGCATATTCTACTTGTGTTGCACGCGCATTCTCGATTCAGAGTGGGAAAAATCTTATTTTCAATGCGAGGGAGAGAAGCCAAACACAAAGAACATGAAAATAAACATGACAACTGCAAAACATAAATGTACGTATCACAACAGCTGAGAAACATAAATATAGGCATCGTGATCCCAATTCTTTGGAGACACAACATAATTGAATGCTATACCTAGAAAATGTAGCACAACCACTACTCCTGCAGTTCTAAGTTGACACTGTGGATCCAAAAACCATATATAGATTCCTTATCTTTGGTTTTTGGATCCCGTAGTGTCAACTTAGAACTACAGGAGTAGTGGTTGCGTTGCATCGTCTGGGTATACCACTCAATTATGTTGTGTTTTCAAAACATTGTGACCATGATGCCTACATTTATGTTTCTCACCTATTGTGTCCCAGGACCCCTTATGACCCTTTATGACCCTTTACGATCCCTAAGAATACATCTTAGAGGTCTTAAAGTGTTGTAAAGGGTCATAAGAGGATCCTAGGAGGGGCCAGATGAGCTTCCACCTTCACGTGGTTGGCCCTGTTAAGTAGAGAATGTTAAACTATTATCGAAACAAAGAGAAGCTCAATAATTTATATCTGAATACCAATTTTGTTCTTATCAAACCATCAAAACATTTAAATAGCCTTTTAAACTACTATTAAAAATAAAATATTTAATCAACATTTGTAACTTATAGATTTGTGTGCTTGTCTGAGTTTGATACGCAGATCTGTGTATCAAACTTAGACAAGCACACAAATCTATAGGTAAACGAAGCTTTCTTAGTCAGTTTGATTTTTCTTTAGGCTGTGAATATACAGTACAATGAAAATGCTTTGTTCAATCATCATCATTTTTTTAAACCAAAAATTAGAGTTGGTCAATTTTTTGACCTTTCAATAACATTAATTTCGATGAGAATGCTATGAATTTGACGTCAATTTCATCGAATACTAGTCGAATATTTAGTCGCAATTTTGACGTCAAGTTTGCTAAAGTTGGTCTCAATTCTATCGGCTTCATGCGATTAGCTCGATGAAGAGTCAGTCGATAAGTCGACTACTAATAAGGTCAAAATTTTGACAATGAGTTTTCCTTTAGAATAATCGACGAAAAAAGATCGACCATAGTTTTAGTCGACTATTCGACCAATTGTTGTAGAAAATTTGACTAATTCTTGTCGAAATTTAGGGCAAAATTTACTAGTGAAAATAACTAGAAATTTACATAGGACTCTATTAATGGAGTTTCAAGCTCAAGAAAATCAAGAAATAAAGAATTTTACTCTATAGAAGACCAACCTTACTCCAAAGATAAGGTGGATTGTGATTTTGAGAAGAGCTTTCCTTCCAAGTTCTTTCCTCCAAAAGGCTTCCTCAATTCTAAATCTGTCTCTAAGAATAGAGAGTGGGTAAACACCCAACTCATCCTAAAACCTTCCCTAAATAGGCAAACCTCCTAAAATATAGGAGCCAATCAGAAGAGGGGAAGAAAATTCCATTCCCTTCTTCCCACTTGTCTTCCTTCACCATAAATGGAGTTGAATGCAAGTTTGGGAAGAAGAGAGAGGTTAACCAAAACCTCACAACTCTTCAATTTCGACCAAAGTGAAAACCTTGACTTTAGAGGGGTCATAAATGAGTTTTAAGGCTCTTAATGGGTTGAAAATGACCCCTAACCCCTAAGGTATCAACCTAGGTAGCTAAAATTGACCCCAGTTAACCTATGGGAGCCCAAATGACCCTCCTAAACTCCACCCAAAGTTTATGCATGGATTTATGGTCTTGGTTGACTTCTAGAAACTTCCCAACCCAAGGTTAGTTGATCCTACCCTAAGGCTACACCCTAGTCAAGCCCTTGACCCAAACAATAATAAAATACTTAACCATGCCAACACTTAAGCCATAATTTTCCAAATTTGGCACATTTAATAAAACAAAGGACATGGCTAATTGAAATATACATTAACTAATTTAATTACACACATGCAAACCATATTTACGAATAAAAGACTATACAACAAGGTCCACATTCCTTTTACAAAGGGGACCTTGGAATGCACGGTATAAAACATAAGTACCAATACTGGATCCCCGCATTTAGATCCATGGTCAACTTGTCCTGCACACTCATTGCACACATCAGTAGGCTCAATAAATATGATATAAACACAATACATCAATAATGCATGGTTTAAAACTGTCTGTAAATTAGTCAACTAAGCATAACTTCGGTTTCCTAAACAAACTTTTCATCGCAATAGTTTTAAAACATCATATAACATCACATGCAACATAATGGTAACTGAAACTGAATCATAACATGAAGTATCTAGAGTGTACCCTTATTACATAATCAGGTACCAAACATATAAAATAGGATTCAATAGATCCTCAAATACATAGGTGTCCCAAATAGTCTAGTATGTCTGTGAAATAAGTACTGAAAGCATGGAAAATATAATAGTAATAGTATGCCTGTCTAGTAGGTTTCACATCCACCCCCTCTAGGCATGAACCTCCTCCTGGAGTTCATCAAAGAGGTGAGGATACTGTGACCTCATCTGTGCTGCATCCTCCCATGAAGCTGTGACCTTCTCATAACAATCCCATTGGACCCTAACCTAGTCCAGTGCCCTGCCTTGAAGTGCTAGGGTCTGTCAGGCTAAAATATGTATGGGCTCCAATGCCAATTGTTCATCTGAATCTACCTGCAAAGCATCCCAATCTATCACATGAGACTCATCATAAACATACTTATGCAAAACTAAAACATGAAACACATCATGGATGCGTGAAAGGCTAGGTGGAAAAGCTAAATGGTAAGAAATTGGTCCTATCCTCTCAAGGATCTCAAAAGGCCCAACAAAATGAGGTGCTAGCTGAGAGCCCTTCCCAAAATGGATTGGATTCTTATGCGGTCGCACTCTCAAAAAGACCCTGTCTCCTACTAAGTAAGCTCAATCAATCCTCCTTGCATTGGCATACTTCTTCTATCTATCCTGAGCCTCTTCGAGATGCTGCCTAATCAAGGTCACCTGATGCTCCATATCTTTGACTAACTTAGGACCAATAGAAACTCTGTCCTCGATCCTATCCCAACTAAGCAGTGTCCTGCAAGGTCTACCATAAAGAGCCTAGCACGGAGGCATACCCAATGATGTATGATTCCCATTGTTATAGGCTAACTCCACTAAGTCTAGGTATTCTTCCGATTGGGTCTGATGGTCCATAACATACATGTGAAGCATGTCCTCTAACAAATGATTGACACTCTTGGTCTGTCCATTAGTCTCAGGATGATAGGCTGAACTAAAATTGAGCCTAGTGCCCAATGCTGCCTACAGTTCTCTCCAAAAAGATGAAGTGAAGAGAGAATCTCTATTTGAGATGATCTTATGAGGTATGCCATGCAGTCTGACTATATCCTATAAGAACACCTATGCCATTGATGGTGTAGTAAAGGTGGTATGCACTGGTGAAAAATGAGCCACCTTGGTCAACATGTCAACTATCACCATGATGGCATCATGATGGTGAGATGACACAGGTAGACCAACAATGAAGTCCATAGATATGGTGTCCCATTTCCACACTGGTATCTCATGAGGCTGAAGTAGACCACTTGGATGTCGGTGTTCTACCTTTACCCTTTGTCATTCTAGGCACTTAGCTAACAACTTAGCAATCTGCATTCTAATGCCTGGCCAATGGTATAACTGTCTCAAATCGGCATGCATCTTCTTCACTCTAGGATGCACTGCATAAGGGGCTCTATGGGCATCTAGCATGACAAACTCTCACAATCCTCCCAAAGAAGGTATGTAGATGCGTCCTCTATGATGTAAGAGTCCATCTGACTCCAAAGAATAATCTGCATACTTCCCTTCAAGGGGTCTCTGAGACCGAATCAACTCACTCACTTCTGCATATAACTCATCATTATGTAAGTGATGAAGAATGCGATCTCTCAAATATGTGCCTGTAGACATAGAAGAAAGCTTGTGCCATCTCCTACTCAAAGCATCTGTGACAACATTCTCTTTTCCCTTGATGTAGTGAACATCAAAATCATATTCACACAAGAACTCCATCCATCTTTGTTTCCTAGCATTAAGGTTTGGCTGAGTGAAGATGTACTGTAGACTCTGATGGTCTGAATGAAGTTTGAAGCGATGTCCTAAAAGGAAGTGTCACCATCTCACTAAAGCATGCACAACTACTACAAGTTTGAGATCATGGGTAGGATAGTTGAGCTCATGAGTCTTCAGTTTCCTACACTCATAGGCTATAGCTCACCCATCCTGCATAAGAACTACCCCTAAACCATCTAAGGAAGCATCTGTGAAAACGAAAAACTCTGCTGAAGGCTTTGGCACAACAAGAATGGGTGCACTAGTCAATGCTCTCTTGACCTCCTGGAAAGCTCATTCACACTTTTCAGTCCACTCAAACTTCTTTCCCTTCCACTAAAGAGAAGTAATAGGGTGTGCCACATGAGAGAACCCTTCAAAAAATAGTCTATAATAACCAACTAAACCCATGAAGCTTCTCATTTCTATCACTGAGGTAGGTGCTGTCCAATTCATGATGGCTTCAATCTTTGATGGGTCTATAGAGATCCCATTGCCAGATATTACATGGCCCAAATACTTGACCTCTATTCTGAAGAAGGCACATTTTGACAAGCTGTCATAAAGCTGATTATCTCTAAGGCACTGCAAAACTTGTCTCAGGTGTTCTTCATGCTCTCTCTCATTCTTCGAATAGATTAAGATATTGTCAAGGAATACCACCACAAACTTTTCAAGGAAGGTATGAAATACTCCATTCATAAGACTCATGAATACAAATGGAGCATTTGTAAGATCGAATGGAACCACGGTGAACTCATAGTGGCCATATCTATTGCAGAATGCGGTCTTGTGGATATCACTATCCACTATCCTTAATTGGTGATAACCTGACTTAAGGTCAATCTTGGAGAACACTCTGGTGCCTTGAAGCTGATCAAATAGGTCAAATCCTAGGAAACAGATACTGATTCTTGATGGTTACCTTGTTCAATTGTCAATAATCCATTCAAAACCTAAGAGATATGTCCTTCTTCATGAAGATCACAAGTGCACCCTAAGGAGAAACACTGGGATGAATATGTCCTTTCTCTAATAGTTCCTCAAGATGTGACTTGAGCTCATTAAGCTCATTAGTGGTCATCTTGTAAGGTGCTCTGGAAACCGGTTCTTCTCCTGGTACAAGGTCTCTATGAAAGTCTACTGCTCTTTGAGGTGGCATACCAGGTAGCTCTAAAGGAAATAGATCTGCATACTCTTATAGAATGGGATGATCATCCAATGAGGTTTCCTATTCTGCCTCATCTTCCCTATCGCTGATGGTGATAGCAAACATCTGACATCCCTTTTTCATGCTTTGCTTAAGCTGCATAGTGGAGATCATATGAAGAGATACCGGCCTTTGGATTACAGATATCATAGTAGTGTTGCCATCATCATCCAAACATTCGACCATCTTCTTATGACAATCTAGCTTGGCCCTATGAGCATAAAGCCAATCCATGCCAAGAACTAGTTTGTAAGATCCAAGAGGTGTAACTCTGAGGTCTGCTAGGTTGGATAAACCACCAATCTGAATTGGGCACTCCCTAACCAAAGAGGTAACCGACACTCTAGCTCCTGAAGCTAACTCAACTTCCCATTTAACGTCTTGCCTAGTTGCCACTAGCCCGCAATGCTCCACGACCAATGGAGAAACAAAGGAGTCAATAGCTCTAGTATCAAAATGGATAGAAACTGCACTACCTCCAATCATACCTGATGCCTCAATGAGTGTAGCCTGATGCTCAACTTGACGATTTTCCACTACTATAAATACTCTGTGGGACTAGCCCATGTCCCCAACTGTAGGCTCAGACATTGCTGCCCGCTGATTTCCCTTCTGAGGACATTCTTTGGATATGTGCCCCATGGCACCACAAGTATAACATGCTCCTTGATTCTGAACCTAAATGCCCTAAGGCCTAAACTGTTGTGATCCTCCTGTCTGAGTAGACCCACTATAACCTCCCTTATAGGGCTGATGTGAATGTGTTGGGGGTGTATAAGGGGCCTGTGATTTCTGGCCCTTCTTGCAACCCTGAGAGTTCCACTAGTTGGGCTTTGAGCCCTACTATCCCTAAGGTGGCTTTGGTGCCTAACTCTGCTGGGACTATTGTTGCTATTGCTGAGGTTGTGGGACTTTGAAATTCCCTAAATTGTTCCTATGATTACCCTTCCAAGGGGGTTTCTGATAACCAAAATTTTGAGGTGCAGAGTTACAGTTCTGAGATCCTCTACTAATATCCTTAGCAATGATTGCTCTCTCAACTATGTAACGTAACTCTCTTGGTGGATTCATGCGTACCATGCCAGATATGGTGTGGTTCAATCCCTTGATAAAGTGATTTACCTGAAGTTTTTCATCCTTCATGTACTCTACATAAGGGAGGAGCTCGAGGAATTTTCTCTCATATTGAGCCACTAAAAGTCCTCGCTACTGTAGATCATGAAATTCATCTATACGATGCTAACGGAATTGCTCTCACAAATATCTAACCCTAAACCTTTTCAAGAAGGTTTCCCAAGTGAGAGTGTCCATAACAATGTGGCCCTTGAAATCTTCCTGTCTCTGCCATGTGGAGGTTGTCCCTCACAAAAGATGAATTGACATACATGCCTTAAGATTACTTCTAGAAGGGCGCAATCCAAGGCTTATAAGCCAAGATTCAACCTCTGTACCCTCAATAGATCCCGCAAAAGGTGGAGGGTTAAGTCAAATCAACTCTCTAATCTGATCACCTATGTCAGGAGGTTGTCTCTCATATATACGAATCTCATCTCTGAGTGGAGGTTCTGGTCCCCTGATAGAACCAACCTCAGCTTCGGCCTGAACCTTTGCAAGTCTAGAAAGAGGACTCCTACGTTCCCTAGCTAAGGACCCACGTCCTTCCATACCCTATTGTACATTTTGTGTTACAACTGGAGGCATACAATCAAGAATAAGTTCTGCAAGGTTCTGAAAGGCCTGGAGTAATTTTGCATTCGCATTGGGTGGTGGATCTTGGTTCTCCTCTCGAATCTTTACCTCTGACTGTACCTCTTCCCAGGATAAAGAGACATGCCTATGACCATGTCCACGTCTATGAGCTAATCGAGTGAGTGGAGGCATCCTACACACATAACAAGACAAAAGCTTTAGCAACTATGAAGCATTTTAGGTTCCCAAGGTTAACTAAACCGTGCTCTGATACCAAAATGTCATGCCCAAAAGTTGAGCAAAACACAACTGAAAATTTTTCTAAAATCTTACAAAGCAACTACAAACCATCACAGAAACGCAACTAAGGAGAGAACACTAACTGGCACCTGACCCTATGTGCATGCAAAATAGTGCAAGGATAAAATATATAACTGATAATAAAGGAGGGTCTGACTAAAGTTCAAAGGTTAATCAAAAGGGTTGACCAAGTTTGACCAAAAGTCAAACTTCATCAAATAGCTTTAAAACAAGCTACAAGGTTGCCCTTAAGTTACTAGCTCAGACTGGCACGCAAATGGAGATAGTTGACTAAAAGTCAACCAATGTTGACCAAAAGTCAACTATACTTTGAATTATGTGGAAGAAATTTTCTAGGGTTTGCTAAGCCCTTAGGAAGGCACATGCACACAAATCAAGACAATTGACCAAAAAGTCAACAAGGGTTGACCAAAAAGTCAACCATCACCGATTGGTGCAAAATAAAAAACCTAAGCTCTGGGGAGAGAAGGAAACACTTGGTTCGAAAATAGAGACGAATGAAGATAGTTTGACCATCATTGACCAAAAGTCAACTACGCTCGATGCTGGTCAAAGGAAGAGATAATACCCTTAATAGATATATTTCGCAAAGATAGGGGGCTGTTATGACCCCCTTATTGATAAAATGTTATCTGGATTAGTAATTTAAAATGAATAATTCAATTAGATAAATAACGTTCTAAACCTAATATAAAAATTAATTTTCAATATCTCTCTATTTTAAAATTAAAAGCCTAACAATAAAGTTTGCTAACAAATATAAAGTTTATAATTATATCCAATAACCCTAATGTCAAAATAAAAACTAAACCACTAAAACAACTTCATAAACTTAATTGATTAAAGCAAACTATTGAAATGAATATTTAATCATTTTTAATACCTAAATGAAATAAAACATACCTAAACATATTTAAATCTAGTATTACTTTTAATTATAACACTAAAGCTTGATATTTATAATTTAATCTAAACCATCTTATATGATAAAATAAATTAAATGGTATAAACTAGCATGTTAAAATATCTATTAAAAGTAAATATTTTATCTATAATTCTTTTATTAACTAAAACTTTATAACATACGAAAATCAATTAAAACCATCTAAATGCATTCAAGTTTCATTCTAAACTAAATTCACTCATACGCAACTAACTATGCCATAAAAATCATAAAAATTCTTTATAAAATACCGACATATAAAAAAAAAAACATAAAATGTTAAAGAAACATTCGTCTCTTTCTAACCCTCGCAGCCCTGCAATCTGGAATGTGCAGAGGTGTGAAGGAGAGGGAGGAGGAGGTGGAAGAGGAGGCGGCATTTTGAGCCGAGCGGGAGCAGGGAAATGAAGGAGAGAAAAACATGGCGTGCGCGAGGAAGGCGGTGGAGGGGAGGAGTGGCGGAGGGAGTAGAGGAAAGGGCGGCGCGTGGGGGAAGGGAGGTGTGGAGAGCCACCTGGCCACCACATAGTGGTGATGTAGGTGGGCTGGCCTCCACCTCGGCCACCGCGTGAGGGGGGGGTGAGGGGGTTAGGGCTTCGGCACGCCCTCGCCCCAATATTATAATAATTTTTTTTAACAGCGCCCATCGCTTAAAACATGAGGGCACGTTTTTATTTATTTATTTTTATTTTTTTAAATCTAAGTTCAATTTAAATATTAGTTAACTAATATGATAATAAAATATTATATTTAATATTCTGATGGGATAGAATTCCTTGTACCTCAAAACAGGGGGTACGGGGAGTATTTTTAAAAAAAAATTAAATAGATATTTGCAATCCATAAATCACCCCTAACAACTTGGCAAAATAATTAATTGAATTTAGGTAGTTTTTTTTTGTTCAAAAATTTCATAAAAATTTCTAAGTGTAAATTAATTCTTAGAATTTTTTAACTTAAGATTTTAGCTTTTAATTTATAAATATGTATATTTTGATATTATATACCTAAGAGAAAAATTTGAGTTTCAAAATAAATAATTTTACCATCCAATAACCAAATAATGAAATTAAGTGTTAACATCATATTTTCCATATCTTCCCAATTAACTAAATAAATTTTTCAATTTAAATAACTGATTCAAGAATTAAAAAAAAAAGGATTTCTCCAAGGTAACTATGCTCTCAATATTATTTAAGAACATCATGATGAAATCAAATTAGAATATTTGTGACATATCTCTTTTCATCACGAAATTTAATAACAATTTAATTCACAAAATTCACAATTATACTAAATTCCAAATGATCCTCGCACTTAATTTAACAATGATATATTTGAATTTAATCAACAAGAGACCTATTTTCCAAACGACACATTTTTCCATAAGAAACATTTATTACAAATTCCATAATCTCAAATGTTTGATTTACAAGGAATCCCTAATTCCAAATTTGACATAAACTTGCAATTTAAATTTTACAACAAGACTATCAAACTGAGATTGCTCTAAGTCCATAATACCACAAGCCCTGTGTCACTAGGTACCTGTATATGCAAGGTTGACCACAGAGGCTCACCTCCCTACCTAGGCCATTTCATGGCCACCCCCGAGCTAGGGGATCCAATAAGGAACATAATACAAATAGGTACACATGCATGAAGGAAACAACCAAAGCATGAAAATGTTGGAAATATAGATGCAGTAACTGAGAGGGGGGGGTGAATCAGTTAACCACAAAAATATTACCACTGATCCCTTAGATATCTTATTAAATAATTTACTGCTGCTACTCGGTAAACATATAGAGAAATGCTGAAACTCGGTCTTTGCAGAGTATATTAATTATAACTGTTCTTAAGCATTCATCACTGATTAACATGCATGAATAAAGTAAATAACACGAACACAAGAGACACCAGATTTACTGTGGAAACCCAATATGGGAAAAACCACCAATGTAACTAGTTACTATTTTTCACTCTTCTGAAGTGATGCTTGGTTAGAAGCCAACCTGGTAAAAGGTTACAAAACACACTGTTAAGTGCGACCTTGTTAGAGGATTTAATCACCCTATTAGGAGTGGCCTTGTAAGAGGTCTTTTGAAACAATTCAATGGAACTATCACGTTGTTAGAGGATTTACAAAATGGTTGTTAAACCAACTCGGTTAAGAGATTTTGATATCACTGCTACAATTGTAAGAGAGTAACAATGAAATGACCTGCAACTGAATTGCTGATTCAAGATCTCTATTCTGCTTCACTAGATCCTTCCCGATCAAATAAATCTTTGCTGCTCCTCAAGGATATCTAACCATCCTTCTAAATTCACATACACCTTTCTTCAAAATGATTTTTCCATGTTATGTTCTCTTCATTCATCACTTGACCTTCTATATATATACCATTCGGATTAATCATTCAGATTATCAAGTCGGCACTAATAATCATTACAAAAGTCGGCTGGGATAAACAAACTTTAATAACAAAATCTTTTGAAGAGCCGACCTTGCTTGGTAAGCATTAATCCTGAAAAGATTTCCTTCGGTGACCGAGTGAACTCGGTAACCACAGTGAATTCTGCAACTTCATTTGGAGACTGAGTGAACTCAGTAACCACTAACTTTCCTTCGATAACCGAGGAGGCTCGGTTAACACTATTTTCTGTCAAGTTTTCTTCGACACCCAAGAGGTCTCGGTAGACACTGAAAAACTGCCTAGCTTACCGACTGAGTTCGGTAACCACTGAGAATCGCCTAGCTGACCGACTGAGCTTGGTAACCATTGAGAATTGCCTAGCTGACTGACTGAGCTTGGTAACCACTAAGAATGATAATTGATATGACATTTGTGTGACATCAAAGACAACACATAGCTAATCCAATAATGTCCGTCTGTCATGCCCATCGAAAATAGTCTAAAACACACCAATTTTTTTTAAAAAATGATTAGTTTGATCTAAAATAATGTTGCAGGTTAACAGGGTGATCCTTGGAAAAAGTTCTCAAGGGCTCCGAATAAACAAATTGTTAACCTATGACGGTCTCCAAAAGAACTCTAGCAGATAAAGTTATAACCAGGGTTTCAAAAAGGTGGTGAAGTTGCAATCAAGTTCAATGGGGATAGAACGAACACTTCTCGATTTGCATAAGGTGATTCCAACAAGGTCTATCCAGGGGTACCTAATTAGGTTAACCAATCATTATTTGTATTTTAAGAGTGACCCTTTTTAAAGAATTAACTAAAGATTATCTATTCATGATTAGGTCACCCTTCTAGTTATTACTAGATTACAACTTAGGAGAGTCTAATTTATTTTATCAATGTTTCCAAGAGGTTTTTAATGATAGGAGGTCTTGTTAACCGAACAATTCGTTGTTTTAGTAATCACATAGGTTATTTAGAGTTAAAGGAACATTGCCTAAACTATCCTTTAAGTAATGTTCTTGTAATTATTGATTATTGATTTCGATATGCTAGACTAACATCTTACAAGTTTGTTAAAATTATAAGATATTGTATACTGATCCAAAATATGTCAAGTTATAATAACCATTTAATTGATGGTTATAATTATATGAGACATATTATAAAATATCAAGTACTTGATGTGAATATTATTCAATTATTAAAATTATAAATATCATTAAATATTATATTTAATAAATAGTAATAATTAATTAATATATATTTATATATATATTAATTAATAAATAATTATAATATAATAGCTAATTAATAAAATATTAATTAATTATTATATTATAATATATTAATTATTTAATACATAAACATTAAAAAGATACTACAATAAAATTTTAATTAAACAAACTTATTAGAATAACAACTAAATAAAACAATAAAAATTTACTAAAAAATTTCCCTAAGCTAAGCAAATTAACCACTAATATAAAATTTACCTAAACTAAATACTAATCTAATCTTCCCTTAATTTTCCTAGCAACCACCTACTAAATTCCCTAACCTACTCCCTCAACCCACGTCCCCCTTGACCCACGTGCCTAGGTAGAGGGGTCCACTAAACATAGTTCCACAAAGCAAAGAACTAATTCAGCCCAAGAAACCTGCGTGAGGTGTCTTGGAGGGGAAAGTTTTCCATAAAGAAGGTAGTGCTAGGAGGGCCCACCAAAGCCTCCTAATTCAATGACTTTGGCACACATTTTAAAACATCTCCCCAACCTTGCGCAAGTTTCCAAGGGGGAATAAGGTAGGTGATGTGGGGAATTGGGATTCCACCCCAAACCAAAAGCCATGTCCACACAACCTTCAACAAGGGAAAGCCAGCGCATAAACCAAGGTGTGGAGGGTTTGAGGTGACAAGGGATTCATGGGAATTTGTTTTCCACTCCATCCAATATAATTTTCCAAGGGTACTCACGCAGGGCAAGAAATATAGGAGTTGTCATAATAGGTGTCAATATTTAATATGATATATGTGCAGCAAGTACACTGCAAGGAAAATGCAAAGGCCTATGAGACAATAGGGTATGTGAAGCCAAGTCAGGTCTACCATCATTGGGAGGATAAAGAAAGAGTGTGGGTATAAGTTAGTTATTATTATTATTTTATAGGTTTTGAAAACAAGTTGGCAGATTTATAATTTAATAATGACTGTGTGTTTGGAATTTGTATGGGAATTTTTCCCATACAAATTCCAGAGACCTGTAGGTCTCATTTTGCAACTTTTGCCCATTTCTTAGTCTCTTTTTTTTTTTGAACTTGTTTGTGTTGCTATTTATTTTTCTTCTATACACCTAAATTAATATTGATGATTTGTTTACTATTAGGAGTTAAAATTGGATTCTCTTTTAACTTTATAGTTTCTCTATAGAGTGTTTAAAGCTCTAAAATTTATGCATGGTTGCAACTAAACCAATGATTTATTATCCACAATAGCATAACAGGTTAACAATCTACTGTGCTAAACTAGAAGGGAAGAATAGATGTTTATACATTTCTTGAACTCAAATAACAATTACAATAATGATCACATTACAAGATTTATGACATAATGAATGCTCTCTTTTCATTTCAATAGCCTTCATTGTAATACATTGTAAATAACATTTAGCAAAGAAGGAAAATCTATTTTTTTTTTCTTAATAACAACTACATCTTTTCACTACTATCTCAAAGAGAAACTTCCATTATTACATTTGAAAACACTCTATTCTATAGTCTTTGTTTTTCATAAGAACAAGATTATGCCATATCATAATGAAACCATCAACAAGTTTTACAAAACATTTCCTCACAATACATTACAACAACACTTGATTCAATACATGACTTGGAGAGTGAAACTCCATTACAAAAACAATTTACAACCTTTACATAATTTCCACAAACACATAGGACCAATAGTGCCATTCCTTCCAATCCTACAAAAGCAACCTAAAAGAAACAAGTCAAAAGAAACCATGGTACTCTCCTCCCTACCATAGGTCCAAATAGATGGACCACCCCCGAGCTAGGGGAGTTCAAGCCAACCGGGTGACAAAACATACACATTCCTCTTTACATTTACTTCCACATGATCATTTACTCAACAACTTCAATTGAAACCACAAAAAAACACTACAATACATAATAAGGAAAGCTTCCCAACCCATGGCTTTCACAAGAGGCTTAACCACAAGCCTTCAATGGGTGAAGGTGGACTAAGTACTCCTTTGGGAGAAAAAGGGCCTGCAATATAACATGCCTTCAACAAGGCTCAATATACAAAATACTCTTCATTGGCACACATGGCCAAGATCACAAAACAACTTCCTTATGCCCCCCAAATTTTAAGCAAAACCCATCCATGGAGCCCATACATCCATGGTGCATTACCCTCTTTACACATGAGGGACTCTCCACCATTGGAGTTGTCCATTGAACCCCTTCACCCTCAAGGATTTCTCTTCCCATCCCATGGGTGAGTGAGTCCTTGCACAACCCCAAAAATCTTGACTCCACACAACACAAAGAGCACAAAAATAAGAAAATCAAACAAGCTCAAGAGAACATGAATCACTTAGAATCCAAAACAAACTTCAAAAGAACAACAAGATTCACAAGCATAAACTCTCAAGAATACAACACTGGAACTCATACAATACACCAATACATATTTTTCTCCAATACTTGCATAAACAAAACATTAAGCAATGAGTAAGTGAGCCACCAACCTTGGTACAAGCTAATGAGTCAAGTATTGGGAGTGTCTCCTATATCCAAGCTCTCTTCTCTATCCTACTCCAAGCTCCTTAGTTGTCTCCAAAATTGGAGAGTGGGTGATTAGGGAGCACCATCCAAGTTTTCCACTAAAATAGGCTCTTCACCTTCTCCCATCCCCTTGGGAGTAGTGGGAGTTTCCTATTGGATGTTCTAACCAAGGTCTTCCAACTTTCCCTAAAAGGAACTCTAAAAAGTGAATGGGGAAGAGGAATGGAAGCTTTTTGACTCAAGAGTTCCCATGTGACTTTGAATTTTCGCAACTTTTCAAAATGTCACTTTTTGGAGGGCTTCCCAAAGTGCTCCTAGGGTGTCCTATGGTCAAAAGGGTCCCTTACCCATAGGTATAACCCATGGGCCTTCCATTTTATGAAAAGAAACCTTCTAGGAGTCAATTTGACCCCTCAAAACCCAACCCCAAGGTGAAATTCGAAATTCAAAGTGATGTGACCAACTATTGGTATTCTAACCAAGTTGAGGTATGGGGAAGACCAACTTGTACTAGGGTTGATGGTGATATTCATCCTCTCCATGTGGACTCTTGCCAACTCACATCACAAGAACATGTGTCAATTGACACTACAATACCATACACATAATTACTTGGCAAGTCCACTAAACAATGTAACAACAAAAAACATTTACTCTTTTAAATACATCCATAATCATTTCACTTCACAAAATAAAATAAATTACAAAGGCCTTGTATCCCTTTGGGACACAACCTTGGTGTCACGGGAATAGTACAAATATGTTGGCTTGACTCCCCCTAATCCATGGTTTATACCTACACACTTGAGATGAGCATCAGTAGTCCCAAGAAATAATAATACCAATGAAAAGTGCAAAACTCAATCATAACTCAATTAACTATCAAGGTATTATATCATCACATTAAATCATTTATCAATTTCATCCATACCTATCATTAGGCACAATTAGGAATTCATTATTTCCTAAGTTACTAATTTCCAACAGAATTTCACACTTACTTATAATAGAACAATGGCCCTGATTTTCACAGTCCAAGATACTCAAATTTTAAAATATGAATACTAACATCAATAGATAAAGGCTCATCTTTACAACACAACATCATAATAATAAAGGCTACACATTCATCTATAACATATCTAGTAATCACCACATAGTTCATTTGTTTTCATCTATCACTTAATTCAATAATATCCTGGTAATCAAATAATTGCATTAGCCTTTCACATTATAGCTAAACCAATTTTGCATAATTTGACATCCTTATTCAATTGCATAATTCATCATCATTATTCAATTGTATCCCTAATCATTGTAATACTCAATTCAAAGGAGTCTACTCTCATTCAAATATTTTTACAACATTCATCTTACTAACTCATCCAAAACATTATCCTAAACATGAAAGCCATCTGGCTCAATCCACCTATATTATGTTAACATGGAAATTAAACCAAATTTGATGATTCCTTCATAGTAGGGTTGCAATTTCCTTAGGTCTAATTTATCTCGAAATTAAGTAACTAACATCAAGATCATAACACTTCTTATAAGCCATTCTTAGTCATATACTTCAATTATTTCTTTTATTGTGCCCTTGGCACTCAAGGTACGCTTATTATTCTTAATTTAAGTTACAAATTATTTGCCCATGAACTTTTCCCTTTCGAATAATCTCTGAGTTCCTATCTTTCACTTTTAGTCTATTTACATTATAGAAAATATAAAATTTATAATACACCAATATCCGTATTCAATTTTTATTTTTATTCTTTTTTTTTAATTTTTGTTCCCTTAAGAGATTAGATTGAAGGGTTTGATAATGGGGACAGGGCCCCACAAGGATTTTCTAGAACATCCAACTATACTAATCCTTAACTATCTTTTTATAATAAAATTCAGGTGCATCTCATAGTCTCAACATGCAGTCCTAGCACCTAAAATCCATCAGGGTGATCCAACTATCAGAGGGAAAACATGAGGGGCCTTACACCTTCAGACACTTATATCCAACAATCTCCCTCTTTGGCATTGATGGCAACACAACATGTCATAGCACAATGAAATTTCACAAAGAAACATAGAGTAAGGAACATATCCTTAGCTTCATTCTGATTCTCATCACCTTCAAACTTCTCTCTCTGACTGAGAACTCTCCCTCTTAATTTCTCAAATTATTCTCCTTAGAAATTTCTTGAAATGACAGCAAACTCTCCCTCTTTGACAACACATGCCAAAGACAACTTACACAGTTTCGGTGGATAGCAATGTACCTTAATTATTGATTCATATGCAATGATTCCTTGACTCTACTGCATCAATTGATTGATCTTCAACATGTTCTGGTTGATGCATCACTAAAACTTTATTTAGTGAACCTTAGATAGGGGAGTGACCCCTAACTTACCTCTTAGATACAAGAATGCATCCTTAGGTAGTGGCTTGGTGAATATATCTGCAATTTGTTCTTTTGTATTAACATATTCCAATCTGATTTTCTTGTCCTACACCAATTCTCTGACAAAGTGATATTTTATAGTAATGTGCTTAGTTTTAGAATGCATTACTGGATTCTTTGAAATATTTATTGCACTTGTATTATCACAAAACATAACAACTGGTTCTTTGATCTCAACCTTCATGCCTTCCAATAACTATTTAAACCATATAATATTAGAGCAGTTTACTACTGCAACAACATATTTTGCTTCTGCTATGGATTGGGATGTGCAGTTTTGCTTTTTACTAGTCCAAGATACTAACCCTCTTGCCAAGAAAGAATGCTCCACCACTTGTACTCTTTCTATCATCAATGTTTCCTGCCCAATCAGCATCAGTAAACACTTTTAAATCCAGATTGCCTCCAAATTTATACCACAAGCCATACTCTTCAGTTCCTCTCAAGTACCTCAAGATTCTTTTGATTGCCATCATGTGATTTTCTCTGGGTTTTGTTGAGAATCTTGCCACTATACCAACTGCTAAGGCAATATCAGGCCTTGTGTGCACTACATACTATAATTTTCCAATCATTGATCTGTATAAGGTCTGATCTACTTCTTTTGAATCATCATCTTTGGTAAGCTTCAATCCAGTACACATGGGTGTACCAACTGGTTTTGAATCTTCCATACCAAATTTCTTAAGTATTTCCTTGATATATTTAGACTGAGTAATGTAGATACCATTTTTGTTCTGATGAATCTGAAGTCCAACAAATTTTTTTATCTAACCAAACATAGACATTTCAAATTCTTTGTTCATATGCTCTGAAAATTCTTTGCACTGATCATCATTTCCTGTAAACATAGTATCATCCACAAATATTTCTACCACAACAATTTTGTTATCTGATCCTTCTTTGATGTATAAATTATTATTATCATTAGCTCTTTTGAAATCAATCTGAGTAAGATAGTTATGTAATCTTTCATACCATGCTCTAGGGGCTTGTTTCAGACCATACAATGCTTTGTGTAATTTGCAGACCATATCCCTTTTGTCTGGATCAAAAAAACCTTCAGGTTGTTCAATGTAGACTTCTTCATCAAGAATACCATTGAGAAATGCAGATTTTATATCCATCTGATATACTTTAAATCCTTTATGTGCTGCATATGCAAGTAAAGTCCTTACACCTTCTAATCTTGCAACAAGAGAAAAAGTCTCTCCATAATCTATTCCTTCTTCTTGAGAATATCCTTTACATACCAATCTTACTTTGTTTTTAGATACTTGACCATCTTCATTCAACTTATTTCTAAAAACCCATTTTGTCCCAATTACATTTTTATCTTTAGGCCTAGGTACAAGAGTCCATGTCTTATTTTTCTCTATTTGTTCTATTTCTTCATTCATAGCCTCAATCCAGCTTTCATTTTCTAATGCATCTTTGACATTTTTAAGTTCAAAATCAGCAAATAAACATGTACCTTTTAGTTTACTTCTTGTCATAGTACCATCTGATTTGTTTCCAATGATCTGATTTGGTGTGTGATGCTTTCTAACATACTTGGCTAATACAGGTTCCTTGCTTCCTGAAAGAGTTACATTGTCATCTTCTTGAATTTCATCTTCAGGTTCAGGTTACTCGGGCTCGGTAGATACTTTCTCGGTAGCTTCAGACTGAGACTCGGTATTCTGTGACTCGGTCTGAACTTCTTCTTGTGACTCGATTACTGTACTGGGCTCGGTAGATGTACTTTTCTTATTGATAGATGTGTCTAGCAATGTGTCAGGTTCAATGTAAACAAATCTTCTGTAATCCTCAGGTTCCTTTTTGCTTTCTTCTTCAGTCTTTTCTGCAAACTCATCAATTCTCACATGTGCACTTTCTATGATTTTGTGAGTAGACAAATTTAGACATCTATATGCCTTACTTTTGCAAGAATATCCCAAAAATATTCCTTCATCTCCTTTTACATCAAATTTTCCTTTTCTAGATTCTTTCAAGATATAACATTTACTACCAAATACTTTTAGGTAACTTACATTAGGTTTATAGCCATACCATAGCTCATAAGGAGTCTTGAATGTATCTTTCCTCAACTGTACTCGGTTCAAGGTATGAACTGCAGTGCTGATAGCTTCCTTCCAGTATTTTATAGCAATGTTCTTTTCAATCATTAGAGTCCTTGCACAATCCATGATAGATCTATTTCTTCTTTCAGCTATTCCATTTTTCTCAGAAGTTCTCGGAGCTGATACTTGTCTTTTGATTCCTTTTTCAATGCAGAAATTATTGAATTCATGGGAGATGAATTCACCACCTATGTCTGATCTCAAGCATTGTATTCTTTTTCCTATTTCATTTTCTACGCTTGCCAAATACCATTTGAATTTCTCAAATGCTTCTGAATTTTCTCTTAAATACATAACAGTCATCATTCTAGAGTAATCATCAACAAAGAGAATAAAGAATTTTTCTCTAGTATAGCTCTCAATTCCAATAGGTCCACATAAATCAGTATGCACAATTTCCAAAATATCTTCAGACTGATAGTTTTTACTTTTAAAACTAGACTTTCCCATTTTACCAATCTGATAATTCTTGCATAGACCAACATCAGGTTTCTTCAAAGTAGGAATACCTCTTACTTTCTTGAATTTGCTTATTTTCATCATGTTATCAAAATTTACATGACATAACCTTTTGTGCCATAACCAACTTTCTTCAATTTGAGCTATAAAACATGAGTATTCACCAAGATCAGGATAAAACAAGTTACCTTTATTTTATTTGCCTGATCCTATCAGTTTTCCTTTGTCATCCAGCAGTCTTGCTTTTCCATTCATGATTTCAACTTTGCATCCAATGTTAATTAGTTGTGCTACACTTAGAAGATTATGCTTTAGTCCTTCAACCCAATATGCATTATCACATATAAGTTCTTTGGTTAATGAAATTCATCCCTTTCCTTTTATACAACAAGGTTCATTATTTTCAAACCTTACATTACCACCATCATAGCTTTCAAAGTGTTCAAAATTAGTCCTGTCACCAATCATATGATGTGAACATCCACTGTCTATGATCCATGTATCATTATTGCTTATATTGGAAATAAGTGCCATTTCATCTTCATCATCATCAGATTCATCTTTTATAGCAATGAAAACAATTTCTTCTCCATTATCATCAGAATTTTTAGCTAAGAAACATGTTTTCTTACCTTTATCCTTGAATGATTTGAAATTCTTCTTGCCATTGTACCTGAAACCTTTCTTCTCATCTTTGTTTTGCTTGTTTGGACATCTAGCTGCAATATGACCAATTTTTTCACATGAAAAACAAATTAAGGGAGTTTTACCTCTGTATTTTCCTTTGCCTCTTGAATATTTCTTTGCAGGTAATGCTTCAATAACTTCAAGATCACTATCAGAACTTTCATTTGATTCTTCTTCACTTTCTGATTGGATTTTCTTCCCTTTCTTAAGTGAAAGCTTGGCCTGAAAAGCTGATTCAATATTTTTAGAAGTTGGAACATAGTTGTCATAGTTATCTAGTTCAAATGCTATCAATCTCCCAACTAAGGCATCTAAAGTTATATTGTGATTTTCTTCACATCTTCTTTCTTGAATAGCAGATACTCTTATTGCATAGATAGGAAGTAATGTTCTAAGAACCTTACTTATAACGATTTCATCATCAATTGTTCCTCCAAAAGCTTTGATTGTACTAACACTTTCCTTGATCCTTTCAACATATTTTGCAATGTTTTCATCTTCTTTCATTGACATCTTATCAAACTGTCCTCTTAGGCTTTCTACTTTGGCTCTCTTCACATTGTCATCACCGCCATAGATTTTCTTTAGCTTGTTCCACATTTCATGAGCAGTTGTGCAGTCTTTGATTTCATCAAATTCTTCATAGCTAAGAGCTAATGCAATGTCTATCATCATAGTGTTATGGTTCTTCTTCTCTGTAATGTCTTCAATAGTCAATGTGTCAGAAGGAACTGTATATTCTTGATCAATATATTTGCATCCTGAATCACCAATGGAAGCTAGATGAAGTCTCATGAGACCTTGCCATGCTGAAAAGTTATTTCTATTAAGTCTTTGAATTTCTCTCTTGTAAGACATCCTGATCTTTAGCTTAGGTCCTTGAAACCCTTCCTGCAAGCACCAAAAGCTTTGATACCAATTGTTGGAAATATAGATGCAGTAACTGAGAGGGGGGTGAATCAGTTAACCACAAAAATATTACCACTGATCCCTTGGATATCTTATTAACTAATTTACTACTGTTACTCGGTAAACATATAGAGAAATGCTGAAACTCAGTCTTTGCAGAGTATATTAATTATAACTATTCTTAAGCATTCATCACTAATTAACATGCATGAATAAAGTAAATAACATGAACACAAGAGACACCAGATTTACCATGGAAACCCAATATGGGAAAAACCACCAATGTAACTAGTTACTATTTTTCACTCTTCTGAAGTGATGCCCGGTTAGAAGCCAACCCGATAAAAGGTTACAAAACACACTATTAAGTGTGACCTTGTTAGAGGATTTAATCACCCTATTAGGAGTGGCCTTGTAAGAGGTCTTTTGAAATAATTCAATGGAACTGTCACCTTATTAGAGGATTTACAAAATGGTTGTTAAACCAACTCGGCTAAGAGATTTTGATATCACTGCTACAATTGTAAGAGAGTAACAATGAAATGACCTGCAACTGAATTGCTGATTCCAGATCTCTATTCTGCTTCACTAGATCCTTCCTGATCAAATAAATCTTTGCTGCTCCTCAAGGATATCTAACCATCCTTCTAAATTCACATACACCTTTCTTCAAAATGATTTTTGCATGTTATGTTCTCTTCATTCATCACTTGACCTTCTATATATATACCATTCAGATTAATCATTCAGATTATCAAGTCGGCACTAATAATCATTACAAAAGTCGGCTGGGATAAACAAACTTTAATAACAAAATCCTTTGAAGAGCTGACCTTGCTCGGTAAACATTAATCCTGAAAATATTTCCTCCGATGATCGAGTGAACTCGGTAACCACAGCGAATTCTGCAACTTCCTTTGGAGACTGAGTGAACTCGATAACCACTAACTTTCCTTCAATAACTGAGGAGGCTTGGTTAACACTATTTTCTGTCAAGTTTTCTTCAACACTTGAGAGGTCTCGGTAGACACTGAAAAATTGCCTAGCTTACCGACTGAGTTCGGTAACCACTGAGAATCACCTAGCTGACTGACTGAGCTCGGTAACCATTGAGAATGATAATTGATATGACATTTGTGTGACATCAAAGACAACACATAGCTAATCCAATAATGTCCTTCAGACACTTATATCCAATAGAAAACACTCAACATACTTCCCAATAGGGTATAAGAATAGGAAGATCTTCTAGAGGCCTTTCTGAAAAATAAGGTAAAGGTGGACTACTAGGTGGAGAAGCCATAGCACAATACAGATTTCCCAAGCCACACATGGACTTGGGATGACCATCTTCAAGAAGATACGGTCTAAACTCCTTATGCCCCCCCAAATGCCCGAAGGTCATACTTTGCATCATGGGTATCGTGGAACTCCATGTTTATCGCTCTACGCATGGGAGACTCTACACAACCTAGATCTAATACCTTCTACCCCTTCAAGGTTACTCCACTCTCCATAGGGCGAATATGCCTTGAAGAACCCCATTCAAAAATTATACACAAATAAAATACAACAAACTAAAACTCAAGAAATCAACTTGAAAATAACTAGAAATTTACATAGGACTCCATTAATGGAGTTTCAAGCTCAAGAACATCAAGAAATAAAGAATTTTACTCTATAGAAGACCAACCTTACTCCAAAGATAAGGTGGATTGTGATTTTGAGAAGAGCTTTCCTTCTAAGTTCTTTCCTCCAAAAGGCTTCCTCAATTCTAAATTTGTCTCTAAAAATAGAGAGTGGGTGAACACCCAACTCATCCTAAAACCTTCCCTAAATAGGCAAACCTCCTAAAATCTAGGAGCCAATTAGAAGAGGGGAAGAAAATTCCATTCCCTTCTTCCCACTTATCTTCCTTCACCATAAATGGAGTTGAATGCAAGTTTGGGAAGAAGAGAGAGGTTAACCAAAACCTCACAACTCTTCAATTTCGACCAAAGTGAAAACCTTGACTTTAGAGGGGTCATAAATGAGTTTTAAGGCTCTTAATGGGTTGAAAATGACCCCTAATCCTTAAGGTATCTACCTAGGTAGATAAAATTGACCCCAGTTAACCTATGGGAGCCCAAATGACCCTCCTAAACTCCACCCAAATTTTATGCACGGATTTCTAGTCTTGGTTGACTTGTAGAAACTTCCCAACCCAAGGTTAAATGATACTAACCTAAGGCTACACCCTAGTCAAGCCCTTGACCCAAACAATAATAAAATACTTAACCATGCCAACACTTAAGCCACAATTTCCAAATTGGCACATTTATTAAAACAAAGGACATAGCTAATTCAATATACATTAACTAATTTAATTACACACATGCAAATCATATTTATGAATAAAAGACTATACAACGAGGTCCACGTTCCTTTTACAAAGGGGACCTTGGAATGCACGGTATAAAATATAATTTCCAATATTGGATCCTCGCATTTAGATCCATGGTCAACTTGTCCTGCACACTTATTGCACACATCAGTAGGTCCAATAAACATGATATAAACATAATACATCAATACTGCATGGTTTAAAACTATGTCTGTAAATCGGTCAACTAAGCATAATTTCAGTTTCCTAAACCAAATTTTCATTGTAATAGTTTTAAAACATCATATAAAATCACATGTAACATAATCGTAATTGAAATTAAATTATAACATGAAGTATCTTGAGTGTACCCTGATTACATAATAAAGTACCAAACATATAAAATAGGATTCAACAGATCCTCAAATACATAGGTGTCCCAAATAGTCTAGTATGTATGTGAAATAAGTACTAAAAGCAAGGAAAACATAATAGTAATAGTATGACTATCTGGTAGGTCTCACACCACCCTTCATATGTTTTTGTGACGACCTTATTCCTCTACACCTAATCCAGGAACTTCTGGTTAACCAGAAATTTGAGATCAATTGAAGCTGGCATCTCACTTAATGGGAAAGGTTCAGGATGTTGAATAGTATGAACATATTGAGCCATGCTTTTCATCGCTTTCTTCTTCTCTTGTTTATCCTTTGCATCCTTCCAAACCTTGTTAGCAATCTTTCTATTGGAAACCTCAAATATTTTCATATTCGCAGCTCTGTTGTCCTTTCCCAAATCAATCTTTGACACCTAATAGTCTTGAGAAGAAACTTCTTGATTTCCTTTATCACTTACTGGCTTTTCAATTTCCACTACTCAATGACTAGTACCTTCGTAAAACTCAATTTTGGACTCAGTTTTAGGCTTTTTGGCCTTCGGGGTCTTACCTAATCTTTTTCTAACCACATCCTTAATTGGCAGAGACAAAGGAAAAATACTTCTTTTCTTAGAAATAAAGTTTTCTAACCATTGTGGAGCTATGATATTTTTTTCCTGTGTGTCATAGCTACTTAGGAGAGAAATAGAATATTTTAGAGTACTTTCGAAACCACCCTACATTTGCTAGATGTCTGACATGTTGGGCGAACTAAAATCTGGAACTGGCTCCTCTTGTGGTTTAGTTTTAGAAGGATCTAAATCTACAATAACACTAGAATCCACCACTGGTTCCTTATCGTTGTTCTTTATCCTGGAACTTGATCGGGTCATCCGTGTGGTGGGCTCGAGTTGAAGTTGAATTTGAAATTCAGGGATGGATGGTTCAACTTCAAGTTCAATATTACCTACAGGAGATTTATCAACAAAAAAGTTAGTCAAAATAATAGCCTTTCTTGAGGAATTTATTTTCTTGGGTTTCACTTGCTTTTTAGAGGACTGGCGAATAGATTTAGGGGCCTTCTTTTCTAGTAAAAAACTTTTTGTTCTCTTGACCACATTAGCCATTCTCTACTATAGATCATCTTCCTCTGCTTTTGTCCAATCAACCTTTGGGATAGGAAGGGCCTCAAATTTCTCAAGGAATTGGGAATCAAGAATGTCCACTTCCTCATATTCTTCAACACCGTCTGTATCTAGATCCAACCTGAAGGTGATGATCTATCTCAAAGTCATCCTAGACCATAATCTATTTCTAACTTCTAGCTCATCTTAGCAGTTAGCCTAGTAATCCTCAAGTTCAGGAATATTCATAAATGTAGCAGGAACATTAAGCTTTGACTTAGCAAAACCTCTATAATCAAAGTTTGTTCTAGGAGTGTAAGGTTTTAAATTCAAAGCGTGAAGCTCCCCTTCCATTGTTAGGGAATCTTGAAAAATATTACACCTATAATGACCTAAGTCAATAGGAAATAAAACACTAGAGGAGTTTTTGGAGCTACTAGATTTTCGCTCAACAATAACCAATTGCGTACAAATATCCACCAAAACTATATTATCCAAACAATATCTAGGTAGTCTTAGAGGTTCTCCATCAAAATTCCCAACCCTAATATAAATGAATCTGGTGGATAAAGTGAAATCCATAAACATTTACTACTTGTTTTTCCTCCTCGACAAGTCTACTATTTTCTTTCCCGTGTAACCCAAAAACTAGTTTACCCAAAAATATATCATTAACTATTTTGAATTCTTTTGAAAATATTTCACTCTACAAACATGTGTAGTAGTCATAAATCTTCATGTCATTGTTCCATGGCTCATGAGGAAGACCTTCCCAGGTTTTACAATAGGAAAGAAAATATATGAGGTAGGACATCATGTAGAAGGGGGTTAAATTGGTTACATTCAAGAGTTCTCTATGAAGCTTCTCTACAATTAGGTCAGCCCAGTCAATAAAGTTTTCTGCTCCAAAATATTCTGAATGAAACAGTACATCTAGTCTTTCCAGTAGAAGGCATGTTCATTTCCCTTGACTTTGTTTAAAAGAAAGACAATGTCTACAATTTCCTTACGGAAATGCTCGATTGTGAGGGATTTGGGAAACTGTGAGCCTCCCCATTCTGGCTTCACTAGCCAACCTTGAGAAATCATGGAACTATATCTTTTCTTATCCTCCTTGTATACACGATCCACCTCTGCATAAGTCTAGGGCTCATAAGGTTCTCTATGAGGGATTTTAAGAGCTGCTATCAGTGTTTCCCCATTGATTTTTACTAAAATTTCCCCTAATGGATCCTTGATGCACCTAATCTTTGCATCATATCTATTTGCACATTCCAGTACAAGCTCAGGACATACTAATGTTGGAGGAAAAGCAACAGCTTCTATTAATCCACTTCCTAACCATTAATCCACTTTTTAGAGAAAGAGCCCTCTGACGCATTACTAACCCTATCACGTAACTCCACTAAACTTATGTTAAGTAGAGAGGTATCAAAAATGTCTCGGAGTGATACCAATAAATGGGTTTTTCTGTCAACTTTCAGAAGTTTAGGGCAAAATAGAGGCATCTTAACAGAAAATAAGCAAATTTTACAAGATATAGCAACAATCTTCTTTTACAGACTAAAAACTGCAAGGAGGAGGATGCCTCACTAGTTGTCTGTGCACAAATTCTCTGCAATTTCCTTACCACAAACTCTGCTACTTCCATGCTCCATAAGCAAATGATAATCAAATGTTGATTAAAAGTTTCAATTTATTAATAAGACTGGTAAGAATCCCAGATATATTTTGCAGGACAGTTCTAGTAAATGCATTAATGTAGAAATCATCAATGTGACATATTAAGTCTTTTCTCATTTAATTTTATATCAAATTGGCACAATTTTCTCAGTTCCCAATAACGTCTCCTGATTCCCACACTCTTCACAATAATGACCCCTTTTTACCATGCCGCCAGCTATCATATCTTAACTCTGCATGCTCATACTATCCCATCAAGTTTGGTAACTTCTCACAACAACATTCCATAATTTGATTTGATCTCCATGTTTCTTGAAAAGGAAACTTTCCTGCAGAAGAAAAGGACAAAATTCCCCAACATTCCAACTCTTGGACATTACACTTTTAACTTGAACTTGAACTTGACAAAGTTTGAAGTTCAGGTTCAACTTTACAAGAAGACTGATAAATTGACCACTAGGAACAGGTGGGTGGACACACTACAACTTATAATAGATCTTGAACTTGAAATTGAACTTGACAAAGTTCAACTTCAACTTTAACATAAAACTTTTATTGACCAAAAGTGAGCCTGAGAGTGAGGAAAAAGTCAAGGGTAACACACACACACACAGACACACACACATATATATATGTCACTTTATATATATATATATATATATCTATATATATATGACATATATATAGATATATACATCATGTATATATATATATCTAGATATATATACATGTCATATATCTATATATATATGTCATATATATATATATGACATTTATATATATATATATATATATATACACATATGTACATGTGTATGTACACATATGTATGTATGTATATATGTCATATATATATATATATATATACACACACACATACATATGTGGCATATATGGCATATACATGTACATATGTACATGCATATATATATACATTATACGCATGTATATACACATGTACACATATATACATGTATATATGTGTACACATGTGTGTGTGTATACATGTACAATATATATATACATGTATATATATGTACATGTATATATGTGTGTACATACACATATACACACATTTACATATATATACATGTATATATATATATGTGTGTGTGTGTGTGTACACATGTATATGTAGACACACATATATATACATATGTATATATACACATGTATATACATGTGTACACACACACAAATATACACACACACACATGTATATATATATATATATATATACATGTATATATATACACACATGTATATACATGTACACATATATATATGTTTATATACACATACATGTATATATATACATACATACATACACACACACAGACATATATATATATATATATATATATATATATATATATATATATATATATATATATATATATATATATATATATATATATATATACATATATATATATATATATATATATATATATATATATATATGCACATAATCCTCAAGAATCTTATGAATGTAATCATGAAAAATCAAGGTCATAGCTCATTGATAAGTTGCTCCCGCATTTTTTAATCCAAAAGGCATCATGACCCAACAAAATATTCCCCGAGGTATTATAAATGTAGTATTAAATTGATCTTCAGGAGGAATAAAAATTTGATTATAGCTAGAAAAGCCATCCATAAAAGATAATAAAGCATGACCCGCTATCGAATCCATAATCATATCAATATTAGGTAATGGGAAATCATCTTTTAAGGATGCTTTATTTAAATCTCAAAAGTGAGTACACATCTTATCTTATTTTCTCCTTTTGAAATGGGCATAATATTTGGAATCTAGTTTGAGTAATCAATAGAGCGGATGAATCTAGCATCCAATAATCTTTCAATTTCAGCCTTAACTAATAAAGCAATTCATGTATTCATCTTTCAAATTTTCTACTTCACAAGTTTAACATTCATTTTGAGAACAATATTGTGAGTAACAATCTTAGAATCTATACCTGACATATCCGAATATGTCCAAGCAAAAATGTCCTTAAATTCAAGTAAAAGGGAAACCAATTGATCACCTTCATCTTGATTCAAACATTTCCCAATTTTTATTATCTTCTCAGAATCATTTTCATCCATTTGAACCTCAACAATCTCCGTTATTGGAAAATCACTTTGTATCGGAGAAGCCATTGGTAAAGAAGAAATATTTTGTTCATCATGTTCTCCAAAATAAGCTTCTGGACTTAAACAATAAGGTTTTCATCGTTTGTGATGAAACATAGGTAAATCCTCATAAACCCCTAAAAAATCCACCATTTTTTCATCTTCGGGAAAAACATCCAAGGTGGGTCTTTGATTAATGTCAAGGAGGAGAAGGTTAACCAACTTCAAATGTCCAGTGTAGATATGATTAACATTGAGAGGAAAAGATGATGGTTCTTTGTAAGAATTGAATCCCAATCCATATGTATAATCATAAATTTCTTTTTCCAAAGGAACTTGTATACCTTGCTCGTATTTATCACATCCTTTCCCATTAAGTCCTGATTTCTTGAGCAGATGATAACTAGAACTATATCAATCGGCCATATTAGATGGATTCCAAGGAGCAGCATATGTCACAATATCATAGCAATGAGGTTTTACTGTTTCAATTATTTCTTCAATCTAGACGGCAACAAAGTTACTTTTTAATTCCTCAGAAAGTGGGGGAGTAAAAACTTGTTTTTCAAATTCACTTTGTTGTTTCATGAATTTCAAATCAGAGACCTTATATTCTCCAATAAAAGTAGGGCTAAAGTCCAATGTTCCCCAACCATCCTCAGTCAAAGAAGAAGATGGAGCTTTAGTTTGTTTAATCTTAAGTTGTTTTTCAGTCTCTTTGCTTGGTTGGAGAGGCTTAGAAACTTTAAAATATTATGCATTTAAGCAAGGATTCAGTACATCATTTGCATTTAATGTATACCTTAATTATTTATAAATGAACCTAACCTTGCGATGAAGAGTAGAAGGAACAACATGCATAGTATGTAACCAAGGTCTACATAAAAGAAGGTTATAATTGAGAGGTCTAGGAATAACATGAATAGGTGTATTAAGAATAACTAGGCCAACTTTAATAGATAAGGTAATAATGCCCAAAGTTCTCTTTGTAATATTGTCAAATCCATGAATAGGGACATTATCAGGTTGAATAGTTGTAAGATTATCCTTAATTTCCTTAAGCATATCCATGCTACAAATATTAATCTTAGATCCATTGTCAATTAACGTTGTACAAATGATACTTTGATTAATAGAAACAACAATCAAAAGAGCATCATATTGATTCTACACCTCAAGAGAAGGTAAATCATTATCGGTAAACACAATAGGAGGTACAAAAGACATAGTATGCATCCACTCCAAAAAGGATTAATGTTCTCTTGATAAGGAGGTGAAGTGGGAAGGGTAAATAAAGCCTTTTGCAATGCCTCATGATATGTCAGGGAAGTTTGAAGTAATTCCCATAAAGATATCTTAGCAGGAGTAGCACATAATTGTTCTACTAAGTCATACTCCTTAAAGTTAGATGGAAACCTAGGAGCTTGAGTAAGCATAGGTTGAGAAGGCAGTAAAGAAACTAGAACAGTAAGCTGAGGGTTATTCTATGTGCAATAAGCATGAGAAAGGGAATCCGTGTTATCAAAGAAATCCAAAGGATCTTAAGGTTTACCCTTAATTGTTATTCGTGGAAATCCTTTTACTGTCAAAGAAGGTTTAGAATATATCATTTTAGGTTTATCAATGTTGCAAATAGTGGAACATGAAGGTAACCATGCACACACCCTATGGTAAAGGTCAATTGAAGAGTTATGGAGGAGGGTGAAATCCGAATAGGATCAATAGAGATCTCATTCGAGCAATTTTCATCCTCACTTCCATGTACCTCATTAAGGGATCTATCTTCTTGTACAATAAAAGCCTCATCAAAGTATTCAAAAAAAAAACCATACATGTTGAACACAAAGTGACACTACAAGCATGAAAATGTAATTTTTTTTTTTTTATTAAAGAGATTTTGCAATTTTTTTGTATTTTTGAAATAGAAATGAAAGAGCATAAAATAAATCTACTTTTATAAGCATGTGCAAGATCTAACACAAAATGTAAATCTAATACCAAAAAGAAAGAGTTGTCGTAAACGGGTTCACCAAAATGTAGATGGTGAAAATGAGGATAGCTAGGTAAGGTTTTTAACAATGCACCTAATAGAAGTGCTAAACCAATATTTACCACACTACATATAAATTGAAATGATAAGTAATGTGAATTCTTGAAATTAGATAAGATAAAGTACATACCTTATAATAAAGCTGATCTAGAAATACCTATTTTCTGGTGTCTGTACTTAGTTTCGGGAAATTCTACAATCGGGTTTGGGATAGAAACACAGAGACAGAGAAAACCCAGAAATATTATGATTTTCTAAGATAGGTCGACCTTGACCTAAATACGGGGGCATGATCTTACCACATGGCACAATCTTACCCCTTTATGTTGGCCTTGACCTGCACTATTTTGACAAAAAATCTATTCGTAGATCCCAGAAGTTTTCTAGAAAGGGTACTCAGATCTTCTTTGAAACTCCTAAAATAGCGACTGTAGATATCTGAAAATGTTGTTTTGGGGTGGCTATATAGGGTTTTGCCTTAGTCAAATCCCCATTTTGGCGATCTCCACCTCCACAAATAGCTGAATTTAATGGAATATGTGTATTGAATGTGTAATGCCAAGATCTAATCCTCTAGTTTGAAACCCTAGCATGAATTGATATGAGAAAGCAATGCATAGATTTAAATATGATAAATAAATCATACCAAGCCCCCAATGCTAAAGTACTCCTACCAAACTCACAATCCCTAATTTCTACCCCATGATTGTATCTTTGAGTGGTTGAATGTTGAAAATGGTGGATCAAGGAAGAAGGGATCTTTCTTGCTCCAAAGGAATGTCCACAATAGGTTGTCCACAAAAATGCTTGATATCAACAATGTCTTGATCTTCTATATCATCCTCTTGCAATCTTGCATCATCACTTCACCATCACTTGCTTGCTTCAATCGATTGTGTTATGTCTTGTGTAAATGAAGGCAAAAGAGAGTGCTTATATAGAGGTTTCAAGGCAAGGCTCCTCGGGCAATGTAAGGGCCCATAATTCAAATTTCACCTTGAATTATGGTCCAATCACAATAACCAAGGAGGGAAAATAATTAAATGAATTTTAAATTAAACCCTTCCGTATTCAGATCTGGAGGCCCGAAATTAATTTTGGGGCCCGCTGTGACCCTAATTTGAAAAGGGGGACCAAAACTAGATAGGGGTCAAGGTCAACCTCGACCTTGACCTAGGTTGAGGTTGACCTCGACCCTGACCCAAAGGGTAAGGTCTAGTCAACTTTGAAAATAGGGAGTCCTGGGGTTGACTAGAGACTTGGAATGGTGAGAAAACAAGGTAGAGTGCTGGAAAAGGGTAAAAAGACCTAGAATGAATGTGATTAGGGCTAGGAGGACCAATACCTAGATCCTACCTAGAAAATAGAGCCATAGAGAAGGGAAATCAAGGAGAATCCTTAGGATCCTAATCCTAATTTCACCTAGAAATGAAGAATCAAGTGCAAATGCATCCTAAATGCAAATCTATCATGAAAGATGATACACTATAAACTAATTTAATGTTTATCTTATTTTACTCTTGTACCCGACACACCTAGTGTTAGGGACATGCAATTTTTATTCAGACTCTATAAGTATAGTGGGTGATAAGGGAAAGGTAATTGAATGCAATTTTTATTGAATTAATATTAAATTAAAGGTCTTATAATTTGATTATACATGTCTACACATAGATTGATAGTTTCACATACTTATCATTTTTATGCACAGGCAATTATTTGTTTCATACATTTGTTGACTATCTCTACAATAGTTAAAGAAGTAACAAAAGGGATGCCTAAATGGGTATATGTTTATTTTGATTTATGTTTGGTAAATATGTTCCTATCATTGAAACTTATATGCTAACTTATGCCAATTTTATGTTTATGAAAATATATGTCCTAGATTTTGATATGTTAGTAGCATCCATTCTCTACCACAGTCTTATGCTATGACTCTTAACCATCCTAGGGGAGTGACATATGCAGAGAATATTTTAGAGAAAAAAGTAGACTTGAGGTGGGTATGTGCAGGATCATGGTATGCCAAAAAGTGGCAATTAAAAAAATCTCTTTTTCACTCGTCCAAAAATGCACTAAAAATTATATTGACTTTTTAGTAGGCCTGGGTGTTAGTATAGATGGCCAAAGCTAATTACGATGCACAAGCCTAATTAGGTATCAAATAAAAAGTCAAATACCTGATTTAATATTGGATACCAAACATTTTCTAGTAAAAAAAACTCGAAGCCAATGTTTATCATTTTACATTGCAAAAACGATGGGTTTGTATTGTGTATACGATTTGGGATCAGGTATACGATCATTTTCTTGCCAATTTCAAGAAAAAATCATCAAGGTATGTATAAATTTTGATATTTTGTTATTTTTTAATGTTTTCTAATAAAATCATTTGTTTCTTGATGTTCTTTAATGAAACCAATTATTTTTTTGATAAAAGTAGGGTTTTGTTTAAATTTGTTAACCATTTTTAGATTTTGATCGTAATTGGAAATTTATTTTTAATGTAACTAGACATTGACTCAGACCAACCAATCTCCCCCTCTAAATAATGAACTTGAAAAGAGGTATTTCTATAGGATGCTCCACCTGAGGGTTTGGAGTTTCGACGAGTCATCAAATACTAGCCAACTTGATCACTAAATATCAAAGTAGTCACTGCTGCAATGTTCCCAACTCTGTTAGTGGCTCCTCGAAGCTAGGTGCTATGAACAACCTCATTAGCCATCAGAATCAACGCAAGAGAAATGAAAGGTCTCCTCAGACCAACAATGGCCCTATGTGTTGGTAACAATCGATCTGCTTGACGATAATCATCTCTATCTGCAAGCGTACCATGCCCCTTTTTGAGATATGGTGGAAAATTAGTGTAGTTCACAACCTTTCCTCAATGAACCTCTACATAAAGCTGTTGAGAAAAATATAATTGAATTTTTTCATCATACGGATAGTAACCATGAGAAGAAAAAAATGTGGGTGTATCAAAGAAGACATAACAGGATCCTGACATCTAGTCACTTGGTATCCCTTCACATAAATCTTTTCCACATAAAATGTTAAATATTTCTCTTTTAGGGTGTCTTTGGGCACTAAAATTTTTACCTCAATAAGAGACAAGTCATCATTAACCTATTGCCTCTTCCTGTCAAGAATAGCCTCTATAGTAGTTAGTGACTAGGCACTAGCACCCTCAATGTCATCCCTAATATGAACCAGGCTATCAAGAATAGATTGAAAAGTGTCCTTATAAACACTTGTGTTACTACCACTATTGATCGACTTAGTCAATTTATCAATCTCATTTTTAATTTGTCTAAATAGATCCTAAGGGGGAATAGGTTGATTTTCCATGATGTCTAATAATACATGTCTATAGATTTATATAGCTAGAGATGTGTAGTTGAAACATTTAATTTAATGTCAAGCCTTAGGTTGAAGTTTATATATTATTTCTAAAATTAAAAGATATTTAAATTGGATCTATATTCACACTAGAATCAATCACTAAATTTAAATGTATGTATGTGTGTACAAAAATGAATAATAAATTAAAAATTCTACATGTATGTATATATACATATCTATGTGTATATATGTACATACATTTATACACATACACATGTATATACTCATGTATATATGTATGTATGTATGTCTATATATATATATGTATTCATGCATGCATGCATGCATGTATGTATGTATGTATAGATGTATGTATGTATATATTGTAATACCCCAAAATTGGCATCTTGATATCCTAACCAATTTTGTTTCATTTAGTCTCACTCTATCAATTTCTGAATCATCAAAGTCCTATTGTACTAGGTAATTCTATCTTGTAATTGACTTTCCTTGACTTAGCATCAAATGCAGAAAACCCCTAAATCTGCATCAATCACATAACACATTTAATTCCTAAAATAATGACCATAAATTAGCTAAATAAACCCTATGATCAATTAATTTAATTATAAAGTCCTAGCACTTTAATTAAATTAAATCCACCCTCTTTAGCTAAAACACATGAAAAATAAATTAAATAAATATTTGGTTTTAAATAAATATCCTCATCTTAATAATTAAATTTAATTATTCAAATAATTGAGAAAATCCATTTATGAGGAAATATTTAATTTATTTAATCAAATATTCTCCACAAAATCTTCTCTTTAGTTCATAAAAGAAAACTTTGAGTTAATTGAAAATTAAAAAGAGGAATAAAACAGTTAACAACTTTTCACAGATAAAAATAGGTAGTTGACTGCCTCTCTGCAAGAAACTTTCTATTCTAAACTGAACTCTCATTGAATCTTCACCATTCGTTTGATTCAATCTCGACTGTTGATTGAACTTGGGATTTCTATAAAAGAACCCTCATTTCTCATTCAAAGGATCCACAATTTTTGAGCAACGAAGTGTTGTCGCATTGTCATTGCTTCTTACATTCAAGCTTTCATTCTCATTCTTAGCATAATATTCATTTCTAGATTAATATATCATGTTTAGATTAAATCTACACTTCATTTCTTAATCTAGTTTTCTTTCATTGTTCTTAGATTAATTTTATCATTTCTAGATTAATTACATATTCATTCTAGATTAAAACTGCATTTTCTTTCAATCAAATCTTTCATTCTAGTAGTAGTCTTTGGTTGCAAGTCTCTCGATTCTGAGAGCAATTTTGAACCCTACCTAGATAGGAGACAACAGGTCAAATCATTCAACCATGCAGGATGAATCATCTGATATTCATTCTTGTTTGCAACTGATGAACAATGACTATGTTGAAGTGTGAGGCTAAATTAGAGGCCCATGTATTTAGCTTATACATTTCTAGCACCCATCATGGGGTAGAAAATCAATTTTTGGCCTCATCTCATATTCAATTTTTGTTCAAATTTTGTATTCTGTCCGTACGGTTGTACACCTTTGGTACAAATTCTTGTACGAAGATTCTCACTGTATCGCATGAAGTTTCATACTTTTTCATGTGACAAAAGTATTTTCTAGCGTGGGGTTGCATATCTGCTTGCGTGAAATTTTGCATCCAGAGACTTAAAATTTATAGATTTGTACTTTTGGATTTTTGTTTTCTAACATTTCTTGTTTGCTGTGGATTTTCCTGATTTGGCTTTTTGGAAATAGCATAATATTGGATTGCAGAGCTTTGGATTTGAGGTAATTTGATACATCTCTATAACATTTCAATTTTGGATAATAAAATGAACCTCTCATGTGTTTAGCTTGAGTGTTTCTTTCTTTCATAAATCACATGTTCATTTTAGCTCTAAAAAGAATCTAGATTTTCTTTCTACATATATGTCTCACATAGTAATTAGGCCCTATGAACACTATTTGTGGCATTCTTGAGAGAGTGGGCTTCATTCTCTTGTTTTACATGTGAATCTCTTCTCAAAGATAGATCCACTTGTAGGTAGGGAAGGAGTTGTTGTCATCTCATGGTCTTACTTGGTTTAATCTTCAATCTTTGATGGTACGTTCTCTCTTGGTCCCACTTAGAGAGATCGGTAGTCATTTTTGTTGACATACAAACCTTGGTGAGGTGGTTTCAATTTAGCATGTCAATCAATCTATTTGCTATGTTTGGGTGAGGTGAAGAGGCTAGAGGATTATGCTCTGTTCCCTTTTGGACACATCAGAAACTCATAACCCTTGAATTTGAGCTAAGTCCCCATGTGGTCTATTTTGTGAGTCTTCCTTATTAGAGAGGGTTAACCATAGTGGGCATTCCCTTTATTGGGTAAACCACGTGGACAAAACCTCAAGCGGTAATAGTCATTTCTGTTGTGGTAGCAATAGCCGCTATATAAATGTCCTTGTGGAAGAAATGTCCACGGGTGTAGTTTCTTGTTAGGCTATCTGATCTCCTCAGCATCTCTGATTGATTAAATTCTCAGAATGTCTCAAAACCCCGGTGTGCCTGGATTGGAGTTCGCCCTCTTGAGATTACTTGCAGAGTTGACCATTACTACAAACCATAGTGCAACCAATTTTTTTATTTTTTAGGACTATGTGCGTGACTGCAAAACATTTTGAGAACATACACAAGTAGAATTCTTAAGGAGTAGAATACTTTGTCACATACATATATGTATATATATGTGTGTGTGAATTTTGTACCTAGCTGTACACACAACACTTCAGTAAAACATTAGAGGTTAGCAAAAATTGAAATCTGCAAGTAATTGAAACTATGCTAACCAGATGATTTACTGCCTTCTAGTAGGTGCGAGTATGATGTTCTCAGATTGAAATCAAGATTAGTGACAATGCAACACCTAAATGAAGGATTTAAAATGATGAAAGCAATGAAATATGAATGCAAATTAATCTATTTTTTTGGATTTTTGATGCAGTAGGATGAAAAACTATATGAAATTAATCTAGAATGAAATTAAAATGATATGCAAATTAATCTAAGAATTATATGAATTGATATGAAAAGCTATGGAAAACTATGAATTGATCTCACGAAATTGCCTATCGCAAAATCTTTGTTCTTCAGTTGTAAATTTTCTAGAGTGATTGTGCAAATTCAAGAGACATGAGCTTGAAAGCTTGAGGGATTTTAGAGAGCTACAAATTCAAGGGATAATTTGTGAAGAGCTAAGCCTTGTTTTTATAGAAATCCAGGGCTTGAGGATGCATTGAGAAAAGCCATAAATCATTCTTGATAAACTCAGGTTGATTTTTGAGTTAACAAGAAATTAATAATATTTAATTCATAAAATCATGCAAAAGTAGTTTGTATCTCAAAATAGAGCTTTAGTTCTCTTTTTCAACTCATCATCAGATGTTGAGTTTCAATTTTAAAATTGATTGTTAATTTCTAGTTGCCTTCTTTTCTGATTGTGCATGATTTAATTATAAATTAATTAAAAATAAAGTGATTTATTCTCAACTTAACTGATTTTTAAATTAAAACAATTGATTTATGGGTTAATCAATTATTAAATCAAACTTTTATTAAAAAACTATATTATTAAATATTGACAACTGACTTTAATTAATTAAATAGGAATTTAATCAATTAGTCATAAGATTTTTGATTTATTGTCAAAATTAAATAATATAATTTAGGAATAAATATAATTAAATGTAATTAAATAATTAAGTGGCAGTATTAAATCTGATTAATTAAATATTTAGAATATTCAATTAATCAAATTTTAGGATAAATAAGATTTATCACCAAGTAATTATGAAATTAAGAATAATTATGATAGTTTAGGGATATTTCTAGGAATATTCCCCAATGTAGAATTTAGGATAATCAATTAAATTTGATAATGTGCAGATGTGCCTTAGGTTAGGACTTTTGTATCGATTTCATTTGATTTGAAGATGTAGGAGGTTAATGAACCTATAGCCCATTTTTGGGTAATTAAATTTTGCCCCTCTTTGAATTACTGTGTGAAGCACAATGGTTCAAAGAATAATTTGTGTATGATAAAGATGTATGAAACTGTTTTGAAAGATTAACCGATTCTGAGACAGAAATCGATTGAAAGATTTGAAGATATTAGGTCCTGAATGACCAAAGATAATGTTAACTATAACAACAATGAACTGGTGATTACAAAAAAGTGCCAAAATACCTGATTCTAAACTTTATGATTGCGAAGAAGTGAGTGACCAATTCTAGACCTAATTGTCTAAAAGAATCATAGTGGTATCACATCCTGAACCCATTAGTTGTGAAGAACTAAGGAAACAACACTAATGAACCGATGGTTATGAAAAGCTGATACAGTTTACAAGATAGATTAGGATACTAGATTGATATGGATCTCGATGAATTTGATATGCCCCAAGCGATGATAGATTTACCCCAAGCGACGAGGACTTTTGATGAGTCAGAAACTAGACATGGTTGTTGTCTTGATTACTGAGGGAAGATTTGATTACAAATTTAGATTTACAGACTTGAATGATATGCAATACCATGCCCCCTTCAGGATTAAAATTGAAATCTGACAAGAAAAGTCAATGTTAAATAGTTTAGAAGCATGTTAATTGATTTGAGAAGGGGTTATGCATGTTTGGGAACACGTTCTGCATCGTTTAGAGGTCCTGGAGACCAAGTTTGACTAGGTTAAACCATGAGTTGACCATAGTTGACCAAGTTGAAATTTTGATAGTTTGATGTAAGATAATTAGTTAAGTTGAATTCTAGATTTCTATGATGATTGAAGGTCAATTATGCAAGTAGTTAATAATATGAATGATCTCATATTTCAATTTTGATCCTAAAAAAGGATTCTACTTGCTGTTTCATTGGAGGAAACTTCATACAATGCTCAGTCCTTGTGTCATGTTTAGCATTTTTGGTTTTGAAGAATTGTTTAAGTGTTCAAGCAATTTGTGAGATCATGCAAAGTGCAAAATGAAATGTAGAATGAAATGCAAACCTAGGACCTAGGAACTAGTCACTGATCATGTGTCGATTTGTTGTCATCATTGAACTTTTAGGTAATCGTATAAATCAATACAATGCCCACTAGTTATGAAACCATAGACATATGAATATCAATTTGCATGCGCAGGAATCAATACAACACCCACTGGTTAGGCAACCATGGACATATGAATATTGATTTTATTTTCAGAATGTCAGATTAGATATAAGCACCAAGGGACAAATGCTAGGATGACCTAAATATCATGTCCATTTTGATATAGCAATTTGTATAAGCATCAGAACATAGATGTTGTGATGACCAAAATACGCCTTACTTTCAAACACATCAAACAGTCAAGAGATCATTCTAAATCCAGTGTGAATTACCTGTAGTGAGCCTTATCATTCACATCCTTAGGCAAGATTGCATTTCAGAGCAGGAGAAAGAACTCACTCAAAAAGACAATGGTTAGATCAAACTTCTTTGAATTTTTTGGGTATCAATGGTCAAGGTACGTATGGCCATCCAATTCGAGATAGAGGCTCTTACAGATGGACACCATTTCAATCCAAAATTTCCAAAGTTGTTAGATTTTCACATACAAGCAGAAGACAAAGAAAAGAGTATGCCCCAGTCATCACTCTCTAAATCCTATAAAGGACATTATCGAAGAGCTCAAAGGACACAATATGCAAAAATCTCAATGCAAATCAGTAAGCATACAAGGAGATAAAAGCATGTAAAAAGCATAGATTGTTTTCAATTTGTGTTTGATTGCATTGTTGTAGATGCAAAATCCTTTCTGGAGAGGAGACTGACTGAATTCAACTTGAATGAAGCTTCAAAGGACTCTGAGTGGATATGACACATCTAAAGTATATTGGAGACCATAGGATATGACATTGATTGCCCCCAAGTGTTAAGCATTGATAGGATACAGACGCTTGAGCTAATTGGTGTATAGACCGACTTTATTGAAACAAGGATATATATAGACTAAAGTAGATTGAAAGTTGGGAAAGACCAAGATTGCACTGATAGATGGAGTATTTTGAAACAAGTGGTGCTTGTTTTCTGGGTTTTCACCATCTTGGTAAAGATTCTATTTTTGCTACCAAGGCCTGTTTCTAGGTTTTCACCAAGGCACTTTTTCTTTTTCTCATTTTTCTGTATTTTTCATTTTTCCAATTTTTTTTGATATTTTTTATTTTTTTTGTGAATCATCAAGGTGCCTATTGCTAGGTTTTCACCAAGATGTTCATTTTTTTAGGACTTTTTCTGATTTTTAAGATTTCTTCAAGACATTTTACAATACACTGAATGCCTTAGGCATATAACTTCTTCAAATGGAGAATGTTGATTGGTTCTTAGAGCTATTCTCCTTTAGTCATTGAGAGTTGATAGGCTCCAAAGCCAAAAGTAGCGGTGATAACAAAGGGACCCAACCATTTGGGTTCAAACTTCTCCTTGCATTCTCGATGTGATTGATTTTTAGGATTCTCTTTCAAGACTAGATCACCAACCTAAAATTCTTCATGTCTAACTTTCTTGTTATAGCCTCTAGACATTCTTTTCTGATACACTTTGAGATGATCATACCCTTCTTATTTGTGCTCATCTAGTAGTTCAAGTTCTTACAACCTAGACACTCTATAGTCATCATCAGTTACTATACCATTCATTTTGATTCTTAGTGATGGGATTTCAACCTCAATAGGTAGTACCGCTTCAGACCCATAAACTAAAGCAAAAGGTGTAGCCCTAGTGAGCATTCTGATACTTGTTTTGTAGGCCTAAAAAGCTAGATTGATCATGAGATGCCAATCTCTTCCTGTCTTATTAACTGTACGGTGCAAGATTTTCAATAGATTCTTGTTAGAAGCCTGTGCTTGTCCATTCCCTTAAGGATAGTAGATAGATGACCAATGTTGTGTAATCTTGAATTTGGCATATAGATCATCTAAGTCTCTATTCTTGAATTGTCCACCATTCTCTATGACTATAGAGTGTGGAATACCATACCGACATATGATGTAGTTTAGAATAAACATAGATATTTGCTTGCCGGTTGCTTGAGTTAGAGGAACTGCTTCTACCCATTTTGTAAAATAGTCTGTAGCTGTGATTATATGGGTATGTCCATTAGAAGAATGAGGATGTATGGATCCTATAAGATCAAATGCCCATTGGTGAAAAGGCCATTGTGTAGTAAAGGGAATTAGATCTTTCTCTGAAGCATGAATTAAGTTACCATGTACTTGGCACTTTTGATAGTTCTTAGCAAACTTGATTGCATCTTTCTCCATTTCAGGCCAATAGTACCTAGCCCTAATCAGCTTTTGAGCTAGCGTTAAACCATTTGAGTGTGACCCACATATACCTTCATGGACTTCCTTGAGTGCACATTGAGACTCTTTCCATTCTAAACATCTAAGTAGTGTACCATCTAGACCTCATTTGTACAGATCATTACCAATGATGACATACTGGGACACATTGCAGATAAGGTATCATTTCTCATGGCAATTGAAGGTATCCAGAATGATTTGGTCTTGGAGATAGGAGAAAAGGTTTTTGTATCAAGATGAATCATGACCAAAAATAGTGCAGATCATGTGGGTTTTGAGGGAATCATATGTGGGATAAGATAGTGCTTCCACTAGGAACTCATAGCGTAGCTCATGTTCAGGCTGCTGTAATAGAGTAGATAGCATTGTCATTGCATCGGCAGCCCTATTCTCTGTTCTAGGAATTTTATCAAATGTGATAGATGTGAAATATACAATTCTTTTGTATGGAATGAGATTTTCATCTTTCATTTGGTACACATCATTGACTTGATGGATAACAAGTTGGGAGTCTCCATGAATGTGTAACTTAGTCACTCTCCGCTCAATTGCCAGTTTCATACCATTAATAAGGGCTTCATATTCAGCAATATTATTTGTGCAAGGGAACTTTAATCTGAATGCTTTGGGTATTGAGTACCCTTGAGGACTGATAAATAATATGCCTGCTCTAGATCCATTTTGTGTATAGGAGCCATCAAAGAACAATTGCCATACTCTAGAAGAAAGATTCATGATAGAGGAATCTGGGAACTCTATTCGCATTGGTGTATCATCAAACATAGGTGCATTTTCCAATTGATCAGAAATAACTTGTCCTTTGATAGCTTTTCTTTCAACATATTCAATGTCAAATTCACTTAAGAGCATGACCCATTTGGCTAATCTACCTGTGAGGGAAGCCTTGCTTAGTAGGTACTTTAGTGGATCAACCTTAGCTACCAAATGTGTGGTATGAGCTAAAATGTAATGTTTTAGTTTTTGTGATGCAAAGATCATAGCTAGACAAGCTTTCTCAATCATTGAATAGTTCTTCTCATATGCAACCAATGTTCTACTGATATAATATATAGCCCTTTCCTTTTTATTGTCATCATGTTGTGCTAGCAATGCCCCCAGTGATGTATCTGTGGTGGAGACATACAGGATCAATGGCTTCCCCTGAATAGGAGGTATCAAGATAGGAGGATTTGATAGACATTTCTTGATACGGTTAAAGTTCTTCTCACATTCTTCACTCCATGCAAAAGTCACACCTTTTATGTAAAGTTTTTGTAAAAGGTTGTGAGATATCTGCAAGCTGTGATATGAAACACCTGATAGATTGTACTCTCCCTTGTAATGTTCTCATTTGACTAATATTCTTTGGGGGTTTCATCTCCATTATAGCCTTTACTTAAGCTGGATCAACTTCAATTCCCTTCTTTGAAACAATGTAGCCTAGGAGTTTTCCAGAAGTGACACCAAAAGCACACTTTTTAGGGTTTAGTGTTAGACTAAACTTTTCCATTCTATCTAGTATCTTTCTCAAGTCATTTAGATGTTCATCTCTAATCATATATTTTGCTAAAGTGTCATCAACATAATCCTCCATAGTTCGATGCATCATGTCATGAAAAATATATGTCATAGCTCTCTGATATGTAGCACTAGCATTTTTAAGCCCAAATGGCATGACATTCTAGTAGAAGTTACCCCATGCACATGTGAAAGTAGTTTTCTCTTAATCCTCTAGAGCAATTTTTATTTGATTATATATGGAGAAACCATCCATTAAAGAATACATCTCAAAACCTGCAGTCATGTCCACTATCATATCAATGTTAGGTAGTGGAATATCATCCTTAGGGCATGCTTTGTCCACATCTCTAAAGTCTGTGCACACTCTGATTGATTTAGCTAGTTTATAAATAGGTAAAATATTTGAGATCCATTCAACATAGTCAATAACACAAATGGATCCAGCTTTTAGTAGTTTCTCTAATTTAGCTTTGACCAAGAGTGCAACATGTGGATGCATCTTTCTTAATTTTTATTTAATAGGTTTTACTCCAGGAGAAAAAGATAAATGGTACATTATAAGATCAGGATCCAACCCTAGCATATCTGAATATTTCCATGCAAAGTTGATCTTTTTCTCTGTTAGGAATGTAGTAAATTTTTTATTTTCTTCTTCTAATAATGATTGTGCTACATGGATCAACTATGGTTCTTCCATTGTTCCCAAGTTGATGGATTTAGTGGGCTCAATTAGAACTAGAGATCTATCATGTAAATGACTCAGAAGGACATCAAATATCTCATCCTTAGGTGCCTCACAGAGGTTTTCACCTTTGGATACATCTTTTAGTTTTACTTTTGTAGGTTCTGAGACTACCACAAAGTGGTTTTCACCCTCAAAACTCCTTTTCTTTTTATTTTTATTCTTATTCCTTTGACTAAGATACTTGATGTTTGACTCCATCATGCTGACTCTTGGTTCACTGATGGAAGTCTTCATAGGCTCAACTACATTTAGGTAGCAAGCAAGGGCATAGTCATTTGGGAAAGTAAAGATTACTTGGCTCGGATTCATGGAAGTTTGTTTAAGAAGGTTAGGATATTGGATAGTCAAAGTGGGAAAACAATGGGAGATAGTGTTTATGGATATGGATTTGTCATCATTGGTCCTAACCTGATGCTTGAGTTTGAAGGTGATATTACAACTCAAAACTTTCAATTTGTGAATAGGCTCAATGTCATTGTGAGAGTCCAATTCAGCCATAGGTGGATCAGACTCGTTATGTTCATTATTTCACTCTAGACTTACATTGGGTTTAGGTGCATATTGGTGAATAACATCAATATGTTTTTCTGTGATAAGCTCATCTTCCTCTGGAATGACTCCCCATTCATAGTCATTTGATTCCTCATCTATGCCTCTAGAAAAATTGAGAACATGAGTAAAGTCAAGGTGAATACCCCAAAAAGGGTTACCCATAGATTCTGATTTGAATTCATACTCATGAGAATCTGTTTTAGAATAACTACCACCTTTTTATTTATCTATTTTATTATCTTTGAGATTAGCTAGTTCTTGTGGCACAACTATCTCGTGTTCTATAGTAGGTTCTTGTTTGTTTACTACATTGATTCTTTTTACTGGATCATCTTAAGCTTCAAGGAGGCCTTTTATCTCTTTAGGAAAATGTTCATAAGGAATGAGCTCCTCAGTGGTGTTTGACTCATCACTATCAAACTTTTGTATTGTTTCCTCCTTTAGTTCAATCTGTTCTAAGACATGCATGGAGTTCTTGCTAAGATAGAAAGGCTTCTTCTTATATCCTAGACCTATTGTATCCTTCCTAGTTTGACCATGGTGGTCAAGAGGTGATATGAGACATTTTCATTGTAGTCCTAGAGGTCATTTTCCAGTGTATCCCATTTTAGCAATCATTTTATCCCCTGGTCCATATGACTTCTGAGGAATTCTTGTTGAAGTGGAGTCACATTTTTGGACTGAATCAGAGTTAGATTCCTCTTTATACAACCATGCAAGCACAACTTCATCTTCCTCAAACTCTTTTTTAGATACTTGTTCTGGAACAAAGCTTCCATTGAATAAGACTTGGGATTTTTTAGCATTAGGTTTCACTTTGTCTGATGGTTTCCCATAAGACTTAGGGGACAATAGGAGAGATGTGAGAGATAAAATAGGTTCCATTGTGTATTCTCCCATACCATTATCTTTGATTTTGACTTCTTTTGCAATGTCTTCCATCTTGGATGTGGATGCTACATATGTTTTCTTAGTGGAAGATTCTCTGTTATTAGGAACAAGTTTATCTGCACTTTTTTTCAATGCATTACAAGTTGTAGATATGTCTGCTAGAATGGTTACCTCTACTCCTTCATAAGGAAATTTCAAACATTGATGGTATGTAGAAGGAATAGCTTTCATTTCATGTATCCAGGGTCTCCCTAGAAGGATGTTGTAATCCAAAGGTAGATCAAGAACTTGACATGTAGTATCTCTAATTACTAGACCTATTTTGATAGGTAAGACAATGGTGCCTTTGGAAGATCTTTCTTGCTCATCATATTCTTTGATAGTTATCTTCTTTCTAGGATCAATAGCCATTTCTAAAAATCTTAGTCGTGTGATCAAGTTGAATGAGCAAATGTTTAAGCCAACGCCCCCATCTATCAACACACATTTGACATGACGGTTTTGGATCAACACTTCAATATGCAAGGGCTGATTATGATGATGACTCAAGGAGTTATCATCTTCCTTCAAAAAGGAGATATACTGTGGAGATGTAAGATGACCAACCATAGTCTAGAATCTATCTAAATCAAGGTTGTCAAGAACATTGGATCTGAGAAGAGCTTTGTCTAGAATGGATCTATGAGTTGGAGATATCTGAAGCAACTCAAACATGGAGATTTTTGCATTTGTATGCTAGAATTATTGGACAATACTGTATGATGTAGGCCTTGTGTCTTTAGGATTTGAAGATTTAGATGTAGCCTTCTGTTTAGAAGTAGGGGTGGTCCCACAAAACTGTGTCCCACTTTTTTAGACATGCTGATTTTTGTTGAAATGATAGATTTTTAATAAAATATGATGATTTAAGACTTGAGAGGTTCCATTTGAAGGAATTAATTACAAATGGTTAGCTCAAAGCCTCTTAGATTAAAAAAACATTGATATAACATCTATACTCCTCATTCATACCTACAATGGAGTCTCCTTTGCACCTTTTAAAATGCTGACAAAAATTCACTTCAACTTGAAGTTTTGGCACATCAAATGAATCTATTTTAAAAACCTATCTATGTATTATGATTCTATTTGGAACAAGCTTTATAATGAATATAATTTTAATACCTATTGAGTTCATTATCACTTTTAAATATTACTTTAACTAAACATAGGTTATTTGGTCATTCAACAACCTGGCGCTTCAAGACTTTGGGAAAAATAGTAAATTACAAAAAAAAAATTAAAAATATTTAGGAAAAGAGTATTTGTGTTACCTTTCTATTAAAAAAAGAAAAAATGAATTTTGATATTAACATATCAAGTTAGAGCGATCTAAGTGACCTTATGTCTAAATTAAAGTTACTGTCACTTTAGAACTTAATAAATTATGAAATATTGACCCAAAATGAATGAAATCAATTACATCCTTTAGATATTGAAGTTACAAATATAATATCGAAAGAATTACATCATTATCATATTTTGAAAAAAAGTTATGTTGATCCAAGTGACCGTAACTCCTTAAAAACATAGTTTTTCACACAAACCACTTTTTGAAGGAGAAGAAAAAATGAATTTAAATGAATTTTAATTTTTTTTAGAAAAATATATTTAGAAACTAGAAAGAAAATTATAAAAGACTCTAGTTCACATCATCTTCAAATTCCTAATAGTTTTGCAGCAATAAGTGTTCAAAAGTGAAGTTTTTTCTCAGAATATTGATCTTTGTGTCAAAGTTGGCCAAAAAGTGGGACACAGCTTTGTGGGACCACCCGTAGATGAAAGATTGAAAGGAATCTTAGGGACATTGGATGAATCTGGGATTTGTCCTGGAAGATGCACCCGAGCTTGTGATTGAGTAACTACGTTAGCTGATTGATTTTCTCTATCTCTTCATACAATTGTGATGACATTGCAATGCTCAGATAGACATGGTTCAACCATATTGATGACAACATTATTTCCAGAGTAGGCATAATTGACTTTAGCACCCATATTAGGTTGAGAAGAAGAATCTTCTTTATCATGTTTCAGAAATGGCTCCGTGAATGTTGTATGATCATTATTACTTTTATGATTGTCAATTGTGATTTCTCCATTATCAATTTTGTCTTGTATGAGGTGTTTCAAGTGTACGTAGTTATTGGTTTTATGACCCTTATTATGATGAAGTCACAAAAATTAGTCTCTTTCCACCATTTTGGTTTAGGTTCAGGATCAAATGGTCAGATCTCAGGCAAGTAAATGATGTTGTTAGCCAACAGAGTTTTCATGGTAGATTCCAAGGACTCTCCAAGAGGAGTGAATTTGCAGTTAGGATCTGTAGCCCAAGGTTTGTAAGTAGATGGTTTCTTGTTAGATTCTGTTTCTTTAGCTTCATAAGCTTTGATGGCTTGGGTGCCAATAGCGAGATTGAAAGCAAGTGCCTTAGAAGGGGGATGGATATTATCAACAACACCATCTATGACAACGCCTTTATTCTTGTTCTAGTTTTTGCCTCTATCTTTAGAACTAGATCCAAATTCATACTTGTCCTTTTGAAGTGATATGTCTCCTTTTTGCACAAGTACTTTCTCAATTTTGATTGCATTTTCTACCATCTTTTCAAAGGATGTATGAAATTGCATTTGTAAATGGTAGTTGAGTTCTGGAACAAGATTGTTAATGAAGATTTCCAACTTCTCAATTTCTAGAATGGGTCTAGCATATAGAGAAAACTTCTTCCTCCATATTTTGAGAAAAGTCAGGAATGGTTCTCCTAAGTATTGTTTCAGATTGCAGATGTCGATCATACTGACTAGATGCTGGATGTCGATCATATTTTTGATATTTGGAGGCATTTTTGAGAACCAATGAATGGCTGACCCTCCCAGAGATCGAGGGAAAAGATGCATTAAGTAAGTTGGTTTGTGCATGAACTCCATAGATTGAGTATAGAATTCTCTGACATGATCTTGAGGATCAGAGTTTCCATCATAATTATCATACTTATGTATCTTTACTCTTTTAGTGAATTGTGACATGTACAAGTCTTTATCAAATGGAAAAGGACATAGAGCCTCCATGGAGAACTCTTTAGGTTCCTTTTCTTTTTCAAGTTTTTTAACTTTGACTTGCATGGCATGCATCTATTTCATCATAGCTATGATTGGAGTTTTTTCCTCATGTGTAATGATATCTTTAACATTAAATTTGGGAGGAATTTTAGCCCCTTGACGAGCTAGTTCTAGAAAGTATGTTTCTTTGTCTTCCTTCAAGAAATGCCTCATCTTTCTCTTGAAGTCATCATCATTTTGATATCGAGCAATTTTAGAAGGTGTGGGTTCTTGACCTGCACCATGTTGAGAGTGATGTCCTTGAGACCCATGATGTGTCCCTCCATGAGACATGTTAGGAGTTTTAGGACTCCTTGGAATAGATTGATGTAGAGATTTTTGATTGACCCATTGGATTGATGGAGGAGGGGGTATGTAACTAGTTTTTAATCAAAGATTTCCAAGACTGTCATCTTCGTAAAGACCTGAATTGTATAGTTCATCAAAGGTTGGACCCACATGAGTAGACAGAGGTAAGGTATGAGATGCTTCTCTGGATTTTTTGTGTGATGAAGCTTGAGTTTCCACCATTAACCTTAGGTGAAGCAAGAGAGCAATATGAAGACAACTAAAGAATGACTTGATTCAAGAAGATCGAATGACGCAACCTTGTCAAGATTGACTTGATTGAGGATTAGATTAGATGTAAATGAAGTATAATGTGTCACAGTAGTATGGATAGAAACCCAATAGATGGCAGACACGAGCTCTCAACACTTAGCCATTTTGTAAGAAGACTAAATTTTGAAGAAAATTTTGATAAGGTTTTGACACAAGATGAAAAAGACTCAAATTGATAAATTAGAATGCTAAATCAAACTCAAGAGACCACCTTATGAAAATGATGGATTTTTTATAGGTTCTGCTCTATTTCTGACACAATGATTGGTTTGACAGAATCTAGAAATAGGCTAGAAATGTTGGATATCTGGCAAATTTGGAAGGTTTTTGACAACTTTGACTTTAGCTTTGATACAAGTTTTGAACAAGGGAAAAAGAAACCTTGTGCATGATCAAGCAATAGTGACTTAATGTACTAATCCCTAGGAATGCTACTTGTGTATGTTTCAAAAAGGTTTTTAATAACACACATAGTCCTAGAAAATGAAAAATTTGGCCTCACTAGAGTTTGTAGTAATGGTCTGACTCTGCAATTTTTGTGATCTCAAGAGGGAAAAATCTAATCCAAGTGCACCAAGGATTTGATGCAGTCCAAAACTATAATCAATCAGGAGCTACTAGGGAGATATGATAACCCAACAAGAGACCACACATGTGAAGATTTCTTCCATAAGGACATTTATCTAGCAACTATTGCTACCATGATGAAAATGGCTATTACTGCTTGAGGTTCCATCCATGTGGTTGAACCAATTATGGGAATATCAACTATAGTTAACCCTCTCTAAAAGTGACTCACAAAATATACCACAGGGGGACTAGATCAGATTCAAGGATCTAGGTTTCTAATACTATCCAAAAAAGAAGTATAGCATAATCCCGTAGCCTCTTCACTTCACCAAAACAAAGTAGATAGATTAATCTGACATGCTAAGACTTAAATTATCTCACTAAGATCTGTGATGCCAACAACTTATGGTCTATCAATCTCTCTGGAGAGGGAATGTATCAATCAAAACCTGAGGACACAAATCAAGGGAATGTGAGACAATCTCAGTATCCTCCCTACCTACAAGGTGATCCTTTGTCAAGAAGAGCTTCGCATGTGTGAACAAGAGAAAGAAGCTCACTCTTTCAAGATCATCCAAAAATAGTGTTCATAGGGCCTAATTACTATGTGTAACATGTTAGCACTTGCATAAATTGTCATGGCTATATAATTGTTCTCTGGTCTCTGCAATATTTTCCATGTCCCTGGCTTGAAACCCTAGGTCTTTATTTCATATTTTCTAGCCATTGGAGGAAAAAACCCTAGTTTTCCCTAGCCTTGTTCTATTTCATTGTTACCTTTTTTTGGGCCACTAAAGTCTTTTTAATGCATGTGCGCATTTTATCCTCCTTGTTTGTTGCTAGTTCTCCAAGTCCTCGGGTGGTTATCTTTTTATTCGGTGAATACCCGACTGCAGTGTTCGCATAGTCTCTTACTATCTGGTGGTCTCATGTAAACATCTAGTGACTCAACGAAGTCCTTTAGTCATGCATTCTCTAAATCTAACTTATGGTTAAAAAATGTTTCCGCGACTTGGAAAATGCTTCATTCGCATGATCTCTAGACCTAACCTTGGTTAAGAAATTCATCTAGCGACTTGGTGAATTCCTTTCAGTCACGCAGTCGCTAAATCACTTAAGAGTTAAGTTCTTTGGAAGGGTGGGTCCACATGTCAAAACATTGCTGAGGTGTTAGATGTTTATTGGTCGAGGAACGGTGAGTTGGATATGATGTAAGGTGGGCACAACATCTCAGTCTCCTTTTGATCCTATGGCTGGCACATGATCACAAGGAATATTCTTCCCCTTTGCGATCATGTGATAGCCGTCGATTTGGTATCAGGCCATAATGGTTGGTATGCGGTCAGTCCTCGACTGCCATGTCATTATGACATGAATGTTTATCATTGGTTGAAAAAGGGACGACATGGCAGCTGACAGGACTTTATTGTTAAAGAGGAATTCTGATGGGGCCTGCTCTATGCAATGTGACAGGTTCTGATTTGATGGTATGGCTTATGCGATAGGGTGGGGTCAAGCTTTGGTGGCATCAGCTATGGATTCAAGATCAACGATAGGTGCATGATCTCATAGAATCTTTTGGGCCTATGAGATCTTGCACCGGCCATCCAATCTTCCAGATGTTCAGATAGTTTTCAGTGGGACCATTTACCAGGTGTTGTCGAATTGTGGTGTTCTCATTGGTCAACGTGGATAGTGATGAGGACATGTTCATGGGCCCAATGTTTTCAAGAGAGATTTAGATCAATAGTCGGTGTATGATCACATGGAATATTCTTCCCCCATGTGATCATGCACTCACCATCTGATTTGATGCCGATGGGTAGTGGGTCCGTTGCCATGCGTGCACAAATGGTAGATTCTTATTGGTTGCTGAGAGGTGATTTGGCATTTGTTAGTGGGACTGGGATTTCCAATGTGTCTTTGAGAGCTTTAACATTTGCAAATGATCTACAGTTGGCATATGTTCTCATGGGTTCTATCAGTGTTATGAGATCTTATGCCAGTCATTGATCTTACTTTATTCTTAGGCGACAAAGGGAAGGTGGGTCCATTTCCAGCTGTGCACATGTGGTTGCTCTTGATTGGTCGAGGAAGAATGATTTGGTGGTTGTTAGTGGGGCTAGATTCTACAAACAACAGTAAGGATGAGATCGAATGGCTATCTTATGATCTCATGGAATCTTTTGGCTCATGAGGGCATAAGACTAGCTGTCAATTTGGTATATGGTCTCAGTGATGTAGAGCTATTTGGTGGGTCCTATGTCAGAGGTGATCGGGTAGAAATGATGAATAATGTGATGACAGCAGGCACATGGTGGGCCCATGTGTGGGTTTTGCATAAGTGATTCAGCAATTCAATGACTGATTATTTGTTAGTGTCCTCTAATTTGGTGGCTCTGACAAGTTTTCCCTATGTTCACTTATTCTCGTAAGGTTTAGCGGTGCTCTAAGTTTTTTGGTGAATGAGTGAATATATTGGTCACTAGTTCTCTGAATGTGAGCAAAGGTTAACTAAAGATTAAGTGATCATGAGACTGTAGTCGCTAAATCACTAAGTATAACTGAGGTTAAAAATGATATCTAGCGGTCTTGCGACTAAGGGCAAATGTAAACTAGGATTCCTATTGAGTTAGGTTGTGAAGCCTGGGAAAGATGATGATCTGACAGTCATGATATAAAGTTGATCCAAATTCGAACGTGGATCGTCGATATCCTGCTGGTGCCATGAAAGTAGCTATTTCTTCTAGGATTTGAATATTTTAAAGGGTTTCTAGCGACAGAAGGACTGAGAATTCGATGTTTGAGCAGCTAGATTTGGTAGAAATGATTTTGTCAACTACTGTAGCATGGTCCAGAGGGTTTGATGATTGATTGCAAAGGTTAGTACCATAAAGGAATTGGTTTTATAGTTGCTCAAGGCATGTTGTAGGTGCCTGATCAGATTGATTTGTATGGTATATGCATGATCTTCGGCACATTTTTGGAGATTTCTCATAAATGAAGATCATTCTTGGATCTGATCACCTGGTTTTCCCTCCATTATAATAAATTTTGATTGATTTCAGTTGGTTTGGTGGGTGAAATCCTAACCCTACCTTATTCATTCGTAGCTTGTTGCATCCTAATTTTTTTGGGATTCCAAGATGACTAATGGTATATATTGCATCTATTTTACTATTTAGAGGGTTGGATGGTTGAGTATTCTTTCTTGTAAATATTTCCTTCTTCTCTGCATATAGGGTGTTCCCTCTTTCCTTTCTGGTTTTGAGAATAGAATACATGTTGTAATAGCTTGTCTTATGTATGAGATTTCAATACATTTGTACTATTATCAGACTATCTCCATTTGAATCCTGAACTTGTTGATTATAGCATCAAGGATGTTTGATCTTTCTATTTGCATTTCTTATGTGTTTGCAATAGAGTTGTCTTCACAGAGATAACTGAGTTCAAGATTGGTTTTCAGATATGTATGAGTTGGGATATCAAGGGTGTCTAATGCTTGTCTTCCAGTAGATGTTGGTTAATGTATTACTTGTTTATAGGTCTCTTCTAAGGGGAGGGTAAAAATCCTTTGAATAGGTGATAACGTATCTGGGTACATAGATGGATTATTAAAGTGAGGTCTGGTTAATGGTGTATGATTGATGTCAGGCATCAACATATTTGAATGCATTGTCTTCTTGTTTCATAGCTCTCTATTGCAATATGGTATTTGACTGTATTGCCTATTGGATAAGGCACTGGTCTATGAGAGACTTAGGGTATTTCAGGGGTCCATCCAGCCCAAATCATCAAATCATTTATTAAAGCACCACCTTTCCCTTTCATGTTGTTAGGATAGGCTTCTAGTTTTCAGACTCATTTCATGCAAGCAGGTTGTAGCATGTGGTCAGGGTTTCATTGGGGTATAGGATACCTATAGGGGTCTAAAACCTATTCCATAATAATCTATTTGCAAGCCTCTTGTTCATCAAGAAGTGTCATGAGTGTGCAGATAAGGTAATACCCACCTGAGTGATGTGGAGCTCAAAGCAGAAGGAAAATGCCCTCGGTCCTCATCAATTGGCACTTTTTCTCTATTAGACTTTGGAGTGAAGACTAACCAATTTGTCATCATAGTGTAAATCTGACATTATGTGAGAAAATATGAGAACCAACAAATTGGACTCTACTGGGGATGAAGTAAAAGATAGCAAACTTCCTTGCTTTGTTGGATCATCCCAGAGTTTTGGTTAAAGATCATAGAGTCAGATAAACAAAAAAGAATTTGCTACATCTTCTCACTAAGTGTTGAGTGGTGACTTTGAGTTTCTATTTGATTAGTGTTTGTAACAAAGTGTGATATATCTATGATCCTGACATGTAGTTGTCCTATGAGATTATGTTGTGATTGTGGGTTTTGAAGAAGGTTTAGAGTTGGGAAAGGGTTCTTAGCTTATTCATATTTGTCCTCTGCAAAGAGGTGGTGACTCTACCAAAGTTTGAAAGGTGATTTGGAGGAGACTTCAGATCAATATTTTGTAGAATTCACAACATCTCTAGGTAATCCTATTTTATTAAGCAAGAATAGTCCCTAATTAGGTGAACAAGTCATCATTGAAAAAGGGAAGTTGATTTTGAATTTTTAAGCCATATTTCTGGATAAAAGCTTTGGTTGTTGTAAAGAGTATCAGAAATATGTTGAGATTTAATGAAGTCAATGGTTGCATTAATTTGGATAGAAGTGTTGTCATGAGAACAAGTTGCATTGTGTCATTAGTATATTAAAATGGAGTTTCCAGCCTTGATGGGCTAGGATGATGTTTCTAGGACTGAAAGTTCCTAGTCAGACCTTAGAAATGTTAATAGAGATAGAGACATCTTTTTGATCAGTCAAAAAATCCAACAGACTTGCATAAAGATTTTAAGATGTGCAATAGGAGAAAGGAAAGAAGAGTCATCCCATTCATACTATAAGAAATTTCTTGTAGCTTGTGATGAAAATTTTGTGGGTATTGAGCTTCATGAATTCCAATATGCTGAAATGTTTCTAGCACTTGATGTACCTGAGTCAATTGGTTGGTCTACATCCTTTAGGAATGAAGCACTAGAAAAGGTGAAAGAATGGATGGCTTCATTTGTGGATGATGAATCTTGTTATGCTGATGTTGATAATGGAACTTGTGGTTATCAAGAGATAGAAGATGAATCTGCAACAGATGAAAGTTCCTGCAGTGAAAGTTCCTACAGTGATGAATTTGCACAAGATATTGTGACATAAGAAATTTCAGCCCTTGTCTTAGATGAGGAAGATTTTTGTAGCATTTGCAGTGAGACCAATGAGATAGAATGTGAAGTTCAATGCTTACTAAGTAGTGAGAAAATTTTAGAGCTCTTGGATGCAAAATTTCAGAGATGTACCCTTGAGTATGTTTCCAAAATTCCATGCCCAATAGATATAAGTTTTGATGAAGATGATTCAAGAAATGGCATGATGTGTGAAACATTTATTGATGTCCTTTCTCCCATTTTTGATGTGCAAGAGAATAGTACACATCATTGTAGTGAATTTGATCATGTCATATTTGATGAGTATGATGATATGTGTACTAGTGTGGATTCAATTTTTCAAGAGCCTAATGTCTGTGGTTCTTGTTTACATTTTGATGCTAGAGAATGTGGTAAGTTTGAATATGTTTTCTCAGACTTACAAATGATTAATGATTCAGTCACTGATAGTGCTTGTTCCTCTCTAGAAGATGCTGATGTGATTCTTGATTAGCAAGATGTTTCCAATTTCATGCAATCAGATTTTTGTCTTGAGAAGTTCTATATTAGTTTGAAAAGAAAGGAGATAGAAAGGGTTTATTCTTTATTGAAAACTAATGATCAGTATGCTGATGTGTCCATCCATGAGGTTGAGAAGGAGTGTTTCCTTTTTTAGCAAGGCAGTGAATTTGAAGAGTGTGATGTTTTGGTGTCACACAATGATCAACACTCATGGCAGTTTGGTGACTTTGTCTTGCCGGATGAAGGTGAGTATGGTGATCATTTTTTGTATGATATGCTAAAGGTGGATCACCATCTTTTTGTTAGGTGGGTTGAGAGAAATATTGTTAGTTTGCCTCTACTTAATGGAGATGAAAATCATTTGTTTGATAGAGATAAAAATTGATCAAAATTTTTGGGGCCTTGAGCCTTTTTGTAAATATTGTAAATCCTTGTATAGTTGCTTTCCCTTTCCTGTAGTTTTTACCTTTTTGTTTCCCTAGTTTGGTTGCCAGTTTTTGAGGTCCCTATGTTTTGTCCAGTGGGTGGTCTACTCTCCCAGAAATCCTAAATTCTTGCATGGGCACAAGTTACTCATCATCCCCAGATAGAGCCACTATTAGCACTTGCATAAATTTTCATGGCTATATAATTGTTCTTTGGTCTCTTCAATATTTTCCATGTCCTTGGCTTGAAACCCTAGGTCTTTATTTCATATTTTCTAGCCATTGAAGGAAAAAATCCTAGTTTTCCCTGGCCTTGTTCTATTTCATTGTTACCTTTTTTTGGGCCACTAAAGTCTTTTTAATGCATGTGCGCATTTTATCCTCCCTGTTTGTTGCTAGTTCTCCAAGTCCTCGGGCGGTTATCTTTTTATTTGACAAATACCTGACTGCAGTGTTTGTGTAGTCTCTTAATATTTGGCAATCTCATGTAAACATCTAGTGACTCAGTGAAGTCCTTTAGTCCTCTAAATCTAACTCATGGTTAAAAAATATTTTTGTGACTTGGAAAATGCTTTGTTTGCGTGATATCTAGACCTAACCCCGGTTAAGAAATTCATCTAGCAACTTGGAAAATTCTTTTCAGTCGGGCAGTCACTAAGTCACTTAAGAGTTAAGTGCTTTGGAAGGGTGGGTCCGCATGTCAGAAAGTTGCTAAGGTGTCAGATGTTTATTGGTTGAGGAATGGTGAGTTGGATATGATGTCAAGTGGGCACGACATCTCAATCTCCTTTTGATCCTATGGCTGGTGCATGATCGCAAGGAATATTCTTCCCCTTTGCGATCATGTAACAGCCATCGATTTGGTATTAGGCCATAATGGTTGGTATGCGGTGGATCATTGATTTCCATGTCATTATGACATGAATGTTTCTCATTGGTTGAAAAAGGGATGATGTGGTAGCTGACAAGACTTTGTTGTTAAAGAGGAATTCAGAGGGGGCCCACTCTATGCAACATGGTAGGTTCTGATTCGACGGTATGGCTTATGTGACAGGGTGGGGTCAAGCTTTCATGGCATCAGCTACAGATTCAAGATCAGTGGTGGGTACATAATCTCATAGAATCTTTTGGGCCTATGAGATCTTTCGCTAGCCGTCTGATCTTCTAGATGTTTAGATAGTTGTCAGTGGGACCATTTTCCAGGTGTTGCCGAATTGTGGTGTTCTCATTGGTCAAAGTGGATAGTGACAAGGACATGTCAGTGGGCCTAATGTTTTCAAGAGAGATTTAGATCAAGGGTTGGTGTATGTTCACATGGAATATTCTTCCTCCATGTGATCATGCACCAACTATCTGATTTGATGCCAATGGGTAGTGGGTTCATTGCCACGTGTGCACAAATGGTAGATTCTTATTGGTTGCTAAGTGGTGATTTGGTAGTTGTCAGTGGGACCAGGGTTTTCAGCATGTCTTTGAGAGATTTGAAATTCTCAAATGATCTACAGTTGGTGTATGTTCTCATGGGCTCTATCAGTGTTATGAGATCTTACGCCAGCTGTCGATCTTAATTTATTCTTAGGTGACAAAGGGAAGGTGGGTCAATTTCCAACTATGTGCATGTGGCCACTCCTGATTGGTCAAGGAAGAATGATGTGGAGGTTGTCAGTGGGGCTAGATTCTATAGACGGTAGTAAGGATGAGATCAAACAACTATCTTATGATCTCATGGAATCTTTTGGCTCATAAGGGCATAAGACTAGACGTCAATTTGGTATCTGGTCACAGTGACGCGGAGCTATTTGGTGGGTCCTGTGTCAAAGGTGACCAGGAAGAAATGACAAATAATGTGATGATAGGTGGCACATGGAGGGCCCATGTGTGGGTCTTGCATAAGTGATTCAGCAATTCAACGGCTGAGTATTTTTAAGTGTCCTCTAATTTGGAAGCTCTGACAAGTTTTCCCTGTGTTTTCTTATTCTCGTAAAGTTTAGCGGTGCTCTAAGTTTTCAAGCAAATGAGTGAATATAGTGGTCGCTAGTTCTCTGAATGTGAGCAAGGGTTCACTAAAGATTAAGCGATCATGAGACTGCATTCACTGAATCACTAAGTATAACTAAGGTTAAAAATGATATCTAGTGGTCTCATGACTAAGGGAAAATGTAAACCAAGATTCCTATTGAGTTAGGTCGTGAAGCCCAGGAAAGATGATGATTTGAAGGTCATGATATAAAGTTGATCTAGATTTGGACACTGATCATCGATATGCTACTAGTACCATGAAAGTAGTCATTTCTTCCAGGATTTGAATATTTTAAAGGGTTTCTAGTGATAGAAGGACTGAGAATTCAATGTTTGAGGGGCTAGATTTGGTAGAAATGATTTTTTCATCTGCTGTAGCATGGTCTAGAGGGTTTGATGATTGATTACAGAGGTTTGTACCATGAAGAAATTAGTTTTATAGTTTCTTGAGGCATGTTGTAGGTGCCTAATCAGATTGATTTGTATGGTATATGCATGATCTTCGGTACATTTTTAGAGATTTCTCATAAATGAAGATCATTCTTGGATCTGATCACCTAGTTTTCCCTCCATTGTAATAAATTTTGATTGATTTTAGTTGGTTTAGTGGGTGAAACCCTAACCCTGCCTTAGTCATCCGTAGCTTGTTGCATCCTATTTTTTTTGGGATTCCAAGATGACTAATGGTATATATTGTAGCTGTTTAACTATTTAGAGGGTTGGATGGTGGAGTATTTTTCCTTGTAAGTATTCCTTCTTCTCTACATATAGGGTGTTCCCTCTTTCCTTTCTAGTTTTGAGAATAGAATACATGTTGTAATAGCTTGTCTTATGTATGAGATTTCAATACATTTTTAATAGCTTGTCTTATGTATGAGATTTCAATACATTTGTACTGTTATAAGACTATCTCCATTTGAATCCTGAACTTGTTGATTATAGCATCAAGGATGTTTGATCTTTCTATTTGTATTTCCTATGTGTCTGCAATAGAGTTGTCTTCGTAGAGATAACTGAGTTCAAGATTGGTTTTCAGATATGTATGAGTTGGGATATCAAGGGTGTCTCATGCTTGTCTTCTAGTAGATGTTGGTTAATTTATTACTTGTTTATAGGTCTCTTCTAAGGGGAGGGTTAAAATCCTTTGAATAGGTGATAACATATTTGGGTACATAGGTGGATTGTTAAAGTGAGGTCTGGTTAATGGTGTATGATTGATGTCAGGCATCAATGTATTTGAATGTATTGTCTTCTTATTCCATAGCTCTCTATTGCAATATGGTATTTGACTTTGTTACCTATTGGAGAAGGCACTGGTCTATGAGAGACTTAGGGTATTTCAGGGTTCCATCCAGCCCAAATCATCAAATCATTTAGTAAAGCACCACCTTTCCCTTTCATTTTGTTAGGATAGGCTTCTAGTTTTCAGACTCATTTCATGCAAGCGGGTTGTTGCATGTGGTCAGGGTTTCATTGGGGTATAGGATACCTATAGGGGTCTAAAAAATATTCCACAATAATCTATCTGCAAGCCTCTTGTTCATCAAGAAGTGTCATGAGTGTGCAGATAAGGCAATATCCGCCTGAGTGATGTGGAGCTCAAAGAAGAGGGAGGATGCCCTCGGTCCTCATCCATTGGCACTTTTTCTCTGTCAGACTAACCAGTTTGTCATCATAGTGTAAATGTGAAATTATGTGAGAAAAGGTGGGAACCAACATAACAGATATGCTAAAAGAAAATCTATGTTCATTTTAGATCCCAAAAATGGAAGTCTGAATTATGAAAGCTATAAAGGCACTCAAGCTTGACACAAGAGAGTTTTTTTTATGTCTCAAAATGAAGTGTTATCAGATGTAATAGAATACCTATGTTCCTTGCAATGTGCTTAGTAGATTTTACTTGTTTTAGCAATTTTTGAGCATTTGTCTTCTATCTTTTGTACCCACAGGACGTACCTATACCTGCACTTGCAAACCACTGTTAAGAAAAACTTAAGTATTCTTGTACATTAAACCCACTATTATAAAAATTCATCAAAAAAGAAACACAACTTGGCAACCCCACAGGGAAAAAAATCAGGTTAGTGAAAGATAATATGTCATTTGATAATCGAAAAACCTATTGTCATAAAAAATTAGATTCTGACCAGTCTTCACTAAATCAATCATAAATTTTGCATATCAAAAAGAAATTAATAAAAGCCAAATAAAAATAAAAGCTAGCTCAAATAAATTTCCATAAATATAAATTTTGGATCTTTATCATGTCATATGTGCATGTACCAATAAAAACATTAGTCCAATTTCATAAAATTAGGTTCAAACCAGTCTTCACTAAAATGATCATAACTTTTGCAAATCAAAATTAAATTAATCTAAACCAATGGAAAATGAAAGCTAACTCAAATACCTTTCTATAAATATACATTTTGGATTTCTATCATGTCATATGTGCATTTACCAATAAAAATATTAGTCGGATTTCATAAAATGAGGTTTTGACCAGTCTTCACTAAAATGATCATAACTTTTGCAAATCAAAATAAAATTAATCCAAACCAATGAAAAATGAAAGATAACTCAAATAAGTTTCCAAAAATATAAATTTTGGATCTGTATCATGTCGTCTGTGCATGTACCAATAAAAACATAAGTCATATTTCTGGAAAAATGGCCTAGAAATTTATCACAAAACTTACAAAAATTAACCTTGTGGTCGTGGGTTTGAGAAAAATGATAGAAATTTGATAGAATAGAATGGAAAACCATTTCAGGGCCCCATGGTGGTTGCCATAAATGTGTGTGTGAATTTTGTACCTAGCTGTAGACACAACACTTCAGTAAAACATTAGAGGTTAGCAAAAATTGAAATCTACAAGTAATTGAAACTATGCTAACCAGGTGATTTACTGCCTTCTAGTAGGTGCGAGTATGATGTTCTCATATTTAAATCAAGATCAGTGACAATGCAACACCTAAATGAAGGATTTAAAATGATGAAAGCAATGAAATATGAATGCAAATTAATCTATTTTTTTATATTTTTGATGCAGTAGGATGAAAAAATGTATGAAATTAATCTAGAATAAAATTGAAATGATATGCAAATTAATCTAAGAATTATATGAATTGATATGCAAATCTATGAAAAACTATGAATTGATCTCACAAAATTGCCTATTGCTAAATCTTTGTTCTTCAGTTGTAAATTTGCCAAAGTGATTGTGCAAATTTGAGAGATGTGAGATTGAAAGCTTGAGGGATTTTAGAGAGCTGCAAATTCAAGGGAAAATTTGTGAAGAGATGAGCCTTGTTTTTATATAAATCTAGGGCTTGAGAATGCATTGAGAAAAGCCATAAATCACTCTTGATAAAGGGTATATGCAAGATCATGAGATGCCAAACTATGCCCTTCAATGGCAATGAAAAATCAACAAATCAGGGTAAGTCAACTTGACGTGAAAATTTCAACTAGCTATGAACCTAATATCAAAAAATTGTAATAATAGAATCTGTAGAAAATTGAATGTAGTTTCTAAACTACTACGACTTTTTTTGAGAAAAAGTTAGTATGATTGGTGAAAAGTATAGATTTCAATGCAGCAGTACAAAAATTTTAGGAAAAAAATAAGTAGGTGTATGTCTGACCAGCTTAATCATAATCAAATGATAATATTTTATTATAAGATTTTATATATAAGTAGTAGACTCATGCCCATATGTGATGCATATTTTTTTGTAATTTTATTCCAAAAAATAATTAATTATGAATTTTCTGCTACAACATTTTCAGAATAAAAAAATCCCATGTCTAGCCACCTTAACTCATTAAAAACTTTACAAAATTCAATTTTATTTTTTTTTCCTTATAGTAGGCGAAGCATAGAATGTGATGCATTTTTCGGATTTCAAAAATGTTATACCGTATGAAAGTTATAGTCATTTTTCAATCAATATATAAACCAACACTTTAGAGGTAGCTCAATTAGAAAATAACTAATAATTACTTACCGAATTCAAAATTTGACAGCAATTATATCCATAGAAAGCTGATAATCTCCTTAAGATACCCTTTTCATTTTATCAAATGCGGGTGAAAAAAAAGTTGTCAGCTACATTGTCAAAGTCTGGAACTTAGAGAAACATGGGAAAAACACATTTGAGACATTTCAATAGTTAACCATGTAGGTTTGGTGCACAAAGCAATACCGAGCCTAATCGGGCACCCGATATTTTTGGGTACCTAAATATAACGGCAGAATTTTGAATTTTCACTTTCCCTCCACTTTCTCCCTTCCATTTCTCCATCCTTCATATGATATATTATATATAAAAAACTATATATTAGATATATATTAGATATATTAAATATTATATAATATCAATTATATATTAAATATTATATAATATACATTTTACATTAAATATTATTTAATATATATTAATATTAAAAATTATATATTAGATTATATATTATATATATTATATATTAAATAATATACATTTTACATTTTAAATATTATTTAATATATATTAATATTAAATGTTACATTATATATCATATATTATATATTATTTTATATGTATAATATATTAATATGTATTTTACGACTATGTATGAAAGGTTGGAAGATTGCAAAAAAATCATGGATGGCCATTGAAAGAAGCAAAGGAAATTAATCAGCCATTTAAAAAATTCATGGGTGGCCATTGAGGAAGAGAGAGAGTGAGAAGGTGAGAGGGGAGAGATAGCTCGAGACAGAGAGAGGGTGATGAGAGAGAGAGGAGATAGCAGAGAGAGAGAGAGAGAGAGAGAGAGAGAGAGAGAGAGAGAGAGAGAGAGAGAGAGAGAATATGAGTATGGGAGGGAGAGAGGGAGGAAGAGACAAGGACAGAGATAGAGATAGAGACATAGGGGGGAAGGGGAGAGAGTAGGATAGAGAGAGAAGGGGAAGGAGAGAGAGAGAGAGAGAGAGAGAGAGAGAGAGAGAGAGAGAGAGAGAGAGAGAGAGAGAGAGAGAGAGAGAGAGAGAGAGAGAGAGAGAGAGAGAGAGAGAGAGAGAGAGAGAGAGAGAATGGGAAGGGGATAGAGTAGGAGAGAGAAAGAAGGGGAAGGGGAGAGAGTATGAGAGAGAAGGGGAAGCATAACCAATTCATTACAATATTAATTAGTAAGGAGCAAGGCAAACTTAAATAATATCACAGCAGGAATTAGAAATCCAAATTCTAATTAGGAGTTTTAAGCAAAGTGAGTAAGGTCCTGGATAGGGACATTACAGATCCACACATTGTTTAGTAGATACCTCCAAGAACCCACATACACAGGAGTAGGTTTGAAGTAAGACTAAGATTGTTTATCTGTTCAAAAATATTAGTATGTTGTACTTTTTATTAACATCCAATGAGTGGATGTGAAGTTCACAAATTTGATTATATTGCCACTAGTTCTATTTCAAATTCTAGAAAAAATGGATATTTGACATATGTTCATAAATTTCAGTCAACACCATTTTAAAATAACACATCAATTTATTTTTACACATTGATAATATCATCCTTAGGAATTGAACTGAAATTGACATAGGTCATAGGAAATAAATGCCCCAACTATTTGGTGTCTTCTGCATTTTGAGTTTCTTATTACAATCAAGAGAAGAATATTACTCTCCAAATGGTTTTGGACAATAACATTTGTACTTCCTCTTCACAAATATATTTCTTCCCTCATCTTGCTGCCTATTGATACCAACAAAGTGAATCTAGGCATTTCTGCCATGTAATGGGAGAAAAATGGTTTCCTAATTTATTGATGTGTCTAAATAACACATGCAAGAACCTTTTCTTTGATATTTCTCACTAACACTTTAGAACTGAAAATGTTTACAAAAATTGGCATGTACTTGCATGATGACATTATATATTGTAGGAATCCTACACAGAAACAACTGGCAAGGTGCTCAAAAAGTAGTAACTGATAGCAAGTGGGATAATGCAGATGCTTTAATAAACCACTATCTTCTTTACTCAAGCAACATCCGGTTCATCTGCTCGACTGGGGCATGTTTGGGAACATACAGTCTCCATGTAAACTCAAGTCTCTGCAAGCAGTTATATTTTTTAGTGGAGGAGATACACCCATTGGATCTACAATTTAACTTTATGCTCACTGGAATTTCCATTTCTCTTCAATTGGGACACTCTTTCCAAAATTGCATCTACCCTTTTACCAATTTGGGAAATCAATGGGTCTATTTGTGGACCTCGAAGGAGTTGGTCACCTAAATAAGAACCTTGAGATGAATCAAGAACTTCTCTATGAAAGAGACTCTCTATTTGTCAGCTGAATTAAGACCTTAGACCATAGATGGTTTCCCTTTGTTGTAAAATGAGGAGTGAGACTACCTTACCAAAGGTGGCAATGAACTTACATTTGAGGGATATTGCCCAACATGAGTAACCTGGTTTCCCAAGTCTGGTAAATTCAAGGCCATTGACGAATAGGCATTTCTAATAGAAATATTTGTGGTGCTAGAATGAAGTGCATGACCAAATTCTTTGCCTGCTAGTGAACCAATTTGAGGCTTCATTTCACATTTCTCTATGGATAATTCCACAACACTTGTTACTTCTCTATCTGAATTTTTTGTGTCAGTCTACATGTGCACTGAAGAGCTTCTATCACTACTTGAGCTACCACCAGATGGTGAGTACTCATCATCATCATTTGACATAGGCTCACATGAATATCTTACTTGTTTCCTTTTCTTCTTTCCCCTTCTTGGCTCTTCCTCCTTATCTATAACTTCTATCATGGGTCCAAGAAGCTCTTGCCACTCTTTCCCATTAATATGCAAATATTTTTGTCTGTAATAGTAGTTTCTACATTTATTATGATATTGATCTAAATTGATGCACCATCGCTATTTGATCCATACTTCCCTTTCATTTTACTTGCTTTTGTCCTTTTTCACATCATAGGCCAGGATTTGATAGCCGGTATGACCTTGGTACTACAGGCGTTAATGATAAATTTTACCTTTTAGCTATTAATTTTTTGCCATTATTCCTATATGATGCTTTTGTATATGAATTGTGGATATTCTCTTGGAAATTTTTCATTTTTTCCTATAGGATGTCTTTGTATACAAATTTTGGAGAATCTCTATTAAAGAGTAGTTAAGGATGGCTAAGCTGAGTGCAGCGGAGAGGGAGATCACTAAATTGAGAGAGCAGAGGTGGAGAGAGATAATGACAAATATTTTTTAGGGCTTGCAGAAATATGGAAATTATAATCTTCCTCCTAGAGAAGACATTAATGAAGTTCTTCGTGCCTTAGCAGAGGAAGCCGACTGGATTGTTGAAGCTGATGGTACTACATACAGAAATGTGGTATGTATTTTTGGCCTAATTTTTATTTTTTATTTCTTCGAGGTCTTTAAAGGTGGCTAGCTAAATCTTTGTATTAAATGTTAGGGAATGCATGAAAATAATATGATTATGAGCACGAGCATGAGTCCCTATAGGGGCATAGTTGTGCCTTTTATAGGCATCGTAAACCCTAGCTACGTAGAAATGGAGGCTTTGAAGAATAGTGCACACTTGGAATCCTCAAGTGTGTCCTAGGGGTCCTAGTACACCTTATCATGTGTTAGGACCCCTAGGAAGTCCTTATGACCCCATTTGACACATTAGAATGCTCAAGTGTGTCCTAAGGGGTCCTACGACACCTTTAGACACACTTGAGCATTCAAATATGTCAAAAGGGGTCATGGGGACTTCCTAGGGGTCCTAGTACGCCTTATCATGCATTAGGACCCATAGGAAGTCCCCATGACCCCTTTTGACACATTGGAATACTCAAGTGTGTCCTAAGGGATCCTACGACCCCTTCAGACAAACTTGAGCATTCAAATGTATCCAAAGGGGTCATGGGGACTTCCTAGGGGTCCTAGTACACCTTATCACGTGTTAGGACTGCTAAGAAGTCCCCATGACCCCTTTGGACACATTGGAACCCTCAAATGTGTCCTAAGGGGTCCTAGGATGCCTTTAGACACACTTAAGCATTTAAATGTGTCAAAAGGGGTCATGGGGACTTCCTAGGGGTCCTAGTACACCTTATCCCGTATTAGGACCCCTAGGAAGTCCCCATGACCCCTTTTGACACATTGGAACACTCAAACATGTAATAAGGGGTCATAAAACCCCTTTGAACACACTTGAGCATTCAAATGTGTCAAAAGGGGTCATGGGGACTTCCTTGGGGTCCTAGTACACCTTATCCCGCGTTCGGACCCCTAAGAAAATGTTTCCAAAAATTGACATGTACTTGCATGAGGACATTATATATTACAGAAATCCCACACAGAAGTAGTTGGCAAGATGCTCAAAAAGTAGTAACTGATAGCAAGTGGGATAATGTAGATGCTTTAATAAACCACTATCTTCTTTACTCAGGCAACATCTAGTTCATCTGCTCGATTGGGGCATGTTTGGGAATAGATAGTCTCCATTTAAACTCAAGTCTCTGGAAGTAGTTATATTTGTTAGTGGAGGAGATACACCCATTGGATCTAAAATTTAAATTTATGCTCACTAGAATTTCCATTTCTCTTCAATTGGGATACTCTTTCCAAAATTGCATCTACCCTTTTACCAATTTGGGAAATCAATGGGTCTATTTGTGGACCTCGAAGGAGTTGGTCACCTAAATGAGAACCTTGAGATGAATCAGGAACTTCTCTATGAAAGAGATTAGTACCTTGAGAAGCTCTCCATTTGTCATCTGAATTAAAACCTAGTACCATAGATTGTTTCCCTTTGTGTAAAATGAGGAGCGAGACTGCCTTGCCAAAGGTGGCAATGAACTTACATTGGAGGGATAATGTCCAACATGAGTAACCTGGTTTCCCAAGTCTGGTAAATTCAATTCCATTGATGAATAGGCATTTCTAATAGAAATATTTGTGGTGCTAGAATGAAGTGCATGACCAAATTCTTTGCCTGCTAATGAACCAATTTGAGGCTTCATTTCACTTTGCTCTATGGATAATTCCACAACACTTGTTACTTCTCTATCTAAATTTTTTGTGTCAGTCTACATGTGCATTGAAGAGCTTCTAACACTACTTGAGCTACTACCAGATGGTGAGTACTCATCATCATCATCATCTAACATAGGCTCACATGCATATCTTACTTCTTTGCTTTGCTGATTTCCCCTTCCTAGCTCTTCCTCCTTATCTATAACTTCTATCATGGGTCCAAGAAGCTCTTCCCACACTTTCCCATTAATATGCAAATATTTTTGTCAGTAACAGTATTTTCTATATTTATTATGATATTGATCCGATTTGATGCACCATTTCTATTTGATCCATACTTCCCTTTCATTTTACTTTGTTTTCTCCTTTTGCACATCATAGGCCAAGATTTGATAGTAGGTATGACCTTGTTACTACTGGTGTTAATGATAAATTTTACCTTTTAGCAATTAATTTTTTGTCATTTTTCCTGTATGATGCTTTTGTATATGAATTGCGGATATTCTCTGGGAAACGTTTCATTTTTTCCTATAGGATGTCTTTGTATACAAATTTTGGAGAATCTCTATTAAAGAGTAGGTAAGGATGGCTAAGCTGAGTGCAATGGAGAGGGAGATGACTAAATTTAGAGATAAGAGGCGGAGAGTGATAACGAATTTTTTTTTAGGGCTTGTAGAAATATGGAAATTATAATCTTCCTCCTAGAGCAGACATTAATGAAGTTCTTCATGCCTTAGCAGAGGAAGCCGACTGGATTGTTGAAGCTGATGGTACGACATGCAGAAATGCGGTATGTATTTTTGGCCTAATTTTTATTTTTCATTTCTTCTAGGTCTTTAAAGGTGGCTGGCTAAATCTTTGTATTAAATGTTAGGGAATGCATGAAAATAATATGATTCTAAGCATGAGCATGAGTCCCTACAGGGGCATAGTTGTGCCTTTTACAGGCGCCGTAAACCCTAGCTATGCAGAAATGGAGGCTTTGAAGAATAGTTCACTGGAGGTGGATTATAGAAGCAAAGGGTAAGAAAATCACTCTATTTCCACCACCTGTGACTATGAAATGGTATCTTTCCCTACTTTTTCAACTGAAACACTAAATTGCAAAGGTTCTCCAAATAGATTCTAGTCACTAGACAATTGTACTATGCCTGTTGACAATCTGATAGCTCAACAAAGTCATTGGGAGGTTAAACAAGAACAACTAAATAGATCTTTGAACCGGTCAAAAATTATAAAGAGCGGGGAAGGGTTTGGTAAAATGAGCAGTTGTACTAGAAATTATGTAAGCGCTATAGAACTGAATGCATTAATAGATTTAAAGAAGAGATCAGCGGTGGCATGACATTATGAGGAAAGCCTTGTCATTTTGATGGCACCTCCCTGATATTATGAAGAATGTCTTGCCACTTCAATGTCGGGGCCGCCTTGATCTTAGACTTTCGCCATTGCTTCTCATCAGTACTCTAAAATATGGCAGGCATTGCAAGCTTTTTCACATCATAGTCCATCATAAATTCTCTATAAATCATCATGCGTTACAATATTCTGTGCATTTCTGAATGACTTGCTTGAAGAATTTAATTTTTACCATAATTTTGGCTCCATGGATTGTCATTTTGCGCTCGGAGAGAAGCTACGGATTGCAAGAATTTGATAAATTTGGTTTATCTCATTTTCTTTCTTTGCCATTTCTGAGTAATACGATTTTGTTTTTGTTCATCTTAAATGATTTTGCCTGAAGTTAATGAATTTTTTTAGATGATTTTGTCTGAAGTTAATTAAATATCTTCCATGGATGCTAATGAAATTGCTTCCATGAATGTTGATAAGACATTCAAATTCAGAGTTAATAAATTCTATAGCTTGAATGTTCTTTGTTGTAGAAGGTTATTTTCATGGTTTTTGATTCATGAATTTCCTTAATAGTTTCATTCTTAATAGAATTCATAACTAGATTTTCCATAGCCAATTTTCTTCTTGATCGTTGCAATATTTTCTCCTCAACTGAACATTTTGTAATTAGTTGATATACAATCACATTTTTCTCTTCGCCAATCTTATGGGCTCGCAATTGAGCCAGTAGATCCACAAAAGGGTTGAAATCTGGATCTGGTGGAAGAGTAGTATTAGCAAGAAGTCATTCACTAACATCTCATCTAAGTTATAAGAACTAAATTTGGATTCACTAGAAGCATTGAAGAATTTGGACTTTCTAGGACCCCTTAGGACACACTTGAGCATTCAAATGTGTCAAATGGGGTCATGGGGACTGCCTAGGGGTTCTAGTACAACTTATCATGTGTTAGGACCCCTAGGAAGTCCCCATGAGCCCTTTTGACATATTGGAACACTCAAGTGTGTCTTAAGGGGTCGTAGGACCCCTTCGGACTTAGTTGAGCATTCAAATGTGTCAACAAGGGTCATGGGGACTCCCTTAGGGTCCTAGTATGCCTTAACATGCATTAAGACCCCTAGGAAGTTCCCATGACCCCTTTTGACACATTATAATGCTCAAGTGTGTCTTAAGGGGTCCTAGGACCCCTTCGAACACACTTGAGCATTCCAATGTGATAAAAGGGGTCATGGGGACTCCCTAAAGGGGTCCTAGAATGCCTTATCACATGTTAGGACTTGTAGGAAGTCCCCATGATCCCTTTTGACACATTAGATACTCAAGTGTGTCTTAAGGGGTGCTAGGACCCCTACAGACACACTTGAGCATTCCAATGAGTCAAAAGGGGTCATGGGGAATCCCTAGGGGTCCTAGTACAACTTATCACACATTAGGACCCCTAGGAAGTCCCCATGACCCCTTCTGACACATTAGAATACTCAAGTGTGTCTTAAGGGGGTCCTAGGACCCCTTTGGACATGCTTGATTTTTCAAATGTGTCAAAAGGGGTCATGTGGACTCCCTAGGGGTCCTAGAATGCATTATCATGTGTTATGACCCCTAGGAAGTCCCATGACCCCTTTTGACACATTAGAATGTTCAAGTGCATCTTAGTGGATCCTAGGACCCCTTTGAACACACTTGAGCATTCAAATGTGTCAAAAGGGGTCATGGAGACTCGCTAGGGGTCCTTGTATGCCTTATCATGTGTTAGGACCCATAGGAAGTCCCTGTGACCCCTTTTGACACATTGGAATGCTCAAGTGTGTCTTAAGGGGTCCTAGGACCCCATCAGACACACTTGAGCATTCCAATGTATCAAAAGGGGTCATGGGGACTCCCTACGGGTCCTAGTATGCCTTATCATGTGTTAGGACCCATAGGGAGTCCCCATGACCCCTTTTGACACATTGTAATGCTCAAGTGTGTCTAAAGGGGGTCCTCAGACCCCTTTGGACACACTTGAGCATTCCAATTTGTCAAAAGGGGTCATGGAGACTCCCTAGGGTTCTTAGTATGCTTTATTATGCATTAGGACCCCTAGGAAGTCTCCATGACCCCTTTTAACACATTGGAATGCTCAAGTGTGTTTTAAGAGGTCTTAGGACCCCTTCGGACACACTTGAGTGTTCAAATGTGTCAAAAGGGGTCATGAAGACTCGCTAGGAGTCCTTGTACACCTTGTCAGCTATTAGGATCCCTAAGAAGTCCCCATGACCCCTTTTGACACATTGGAACACTCAAGTGTGTCCGTCTCCTAGGACCCCTTAAGACACACTTGAGTATTCCAATGTGTCAAAAGGGATCATAGGGACTTCCTAGTGGGTCTAAGATGTGATAAGGTGTACTAGGACCCCTAGCGAGTCCCCATGACCCCTTTTGACACATTTGAGTGCTCAAGTGTGTCAGAAGGGGTCCTAAGACCCCTTGAGACACACTTGAGCATTCCAATGTGCCAAAAGAGGTCATGGGGACTTCCTAGGGGTCCTAACATGTGATAAGGTGTACTAGGACCCCTAGGGAGACCCTTTTCACACATTTGAACACTCAAGTGTGTTTGAAGGGTTTGTAAGACCCTTTAAGACACACTTGAGCATTCCAATGTGTCAAAAGGGGTCATGGGGACTTCCTAGGGATCCTAATGTGTGATAAGGTGTACTAGGACCCCTAAAGAGTCCCCATGACCCCTTTTAACACATTGGAATACTCAAGTGTGTCTTAAAGTGTCCTAGGACCCCTTCGTACACACTTGAGTGTTCCAATGTGTCAAAAGGGGTCATGGGGACTCCCTAGGGGTCCTAGAACACCTTATCACACATTATGACCCCTAGGAAGTCCCCATGACCCCGTTTAACACATTGGAATGCTCAAGTGTGTCTTATGGGATCTTGGGACCCCTTCAAACACACTTGAGAATTCAAATGTGTCAAAAGGGGTCATGGGGACTCCCTAGGGTTACTAGTATGCCTTATCACTCGTTTGGATCCCTAAGAAGTCCCCATGACCCCTTTTGACACATTAGAACACTCAAGTGTGTCTGAAGGTGTCTTAGGACCTCTTCAGACACAATTCAATGTTCTAATGTGTCAAAAGGGGTCATGAGGACTCCCTAGGGTAGTAGGTACCCTAGGGAGTCCCCATGACCCCTTTTGACTCATTGGAACATTGAAGTGAGTCTGAAGGGGTCCTAGGACCCCTTCGAACACATTTCAACATTCTAATATGTCAAAAGGGGTCATGGGAATTCCCTACGTGTCCTAGTATTAGGACCCCTAGGAAGTCCCCATGACCCCTTTTGACACATTGGAATGCTCAAGTGTATCCGAAGGGGTAGAACCCTTCAGACACTTGAGGGTTTCAATGTGTCAAAAGGGGTCATGGGTACTTACTAGGGGTCCTAATGCATGATAAGGTGTAATAGGACCCCTAGGGATTCCCCATGACTCATTTTGACACATTTGAATGCTCAAGTGTGTCCGAAGGGGTCCTAGGACCCCTTAAGACACACTTGAGCATTCCAATGTGACAAAAGGGGTCATGGGGACTTCCTAGGGGTCCTAACACATGGTAAGGAATACTAAGACCCCTAGAGAATCCCCATGACCCCTTTTGACACATTTGAATGCTTGAGTGTGTCTGAAGGGGTCCTATGACCCCTTAAGACACACTCGAGCATTCCAATGTGTCAAAAGGGGTCATGGGGACTTCCTATGGGTCCTAACGCATGATAAGGCATACTAGGACCCCTAGGGAGTCCCCATGACCCCTTTTGACACATTTGAATGTACAAGTGTGTCCAAAGGTGTCCTAAGAACCCTTAAGACACTCTTGAGCATTCCAATGTGTTAAAAGGTGTAATGGGGACTTCCTAGAGGTCCTAATATGACTTATCAAGCATTAGGACCCCTAGGAAGTCCCCATGACCTCTTTTGACACATTGGAACACTCAAGTGTGTCTTATGGGGTCCTAGGATCCCTTCGGACACACTTGAGCATTCAAATTTGTCAAAAGTGGTCATGGGGACTCCCTAGGGGTCTTAGTATGCCTTATCATGTGTTATGACTTGTAAGAAGTTTGTATGACCCCTTTTGACACATTAGAATACTCAAGTGTGTCCTAAGGGGTCCTAGCACCCCTTAGGACATACTTGAGCATTCCAATGTGTCAAAAGGGGTCATGGGGACACCCTAGGGTTCCTAGTACACCTTATCATGCGTTAGGACCCCTAGGAAGTCCCCATGACCCCTTTTGACACATTAGAATTCTCAAGTGTGTCTGAAGGGGTCCTAAGACCCCTTAAGGCACACTTGAGCATTCCAATGTGTCAAAAGAGGTCATAGGGACTTCCTAGGGGTCTTATTGTGTGATAAGGCATAATACCACCCCTAGGGAGTCCCAATGACCCCTTTTGAAACATTTTAATGCTTAGGTGTGTCTGAAGGGGTCATAGGACCCCTTAAGACATAGTTGAGCATTCTAATGTGTCAAAAGGGGTCATGGGGACTTTCTAGGGGTCCTAACATGTGACAAGGCATACTAGGACCCCTAGGGAGTCTCCATGACCCCTTTTGACACATTTGAATATTCAATTGTGTCCGAAGGGGTCCTAGGACCCCTTAAGACACACTTGAGCATTCCAATGTTTCAAAAGGGTTCATGGGGACTTCCTAGGGTCCTAATGCGTGATATGGCATACGAGGACCCCTAGGGAGTCCCCATGACCCCTTTTGACACATTTGAACACTCAAGTGTGTTCAAAGGGGTCCTAGGACCCCTTAAGACACACTTGAGCATTCAAATGTGTCAAAAGGGGTCATGGGGACTTCCTAGGGGTCCTAATGCATTATAAGATGTACTAGGACCCCTAGGGAGTCCCCATGACCCCTTTTGTCACATGCAAACACTCAAGTGTGTCTGAAGGGGTCCTAAGACCCCTTCGGACACACTTGAGTATTCTAATGTGACAAAAGGGGTCATGGGGACCTTTTGGAACACACATGAATGTTTCAATGTGACAAATGGGGTCATGGGTACTCCCTAGGGGTCTTAGTACACCTTATCATGTGTTAGAACCCCTAGGAAATCACCATGATCCCTTTTGACACATTGGAATGCTTTAGTGTGTCTTAAGGGGTCCTAGGACCCCTTTGGACAAACTTGAGCATTCAAATGTGTCAAAAGGGGTCATTGGGACTCCCTAGGTGTCCTAGTATGCCTTATCACATGTTAGGACCTGTAGAAAGTCCCCATGACCCCTTTTGACACATTGGAATGCTCAAGTGTGTCTTAAGGGGTCCAATGGCCCCTTTGGACACACTTGAGCATTTAAATGTGTCAAAAGGGGTGATGGGGAATTTGTAGGGGTCCTAACACATGATAAGGTGTACTAGGACCCCTAGGAAGTCCCCATGACCCCTAGGAAGTCTCTCTCTCTGCCTCCAGTGAACTATTCTTCAAAGCCTCCATTTCTATGTAGCTAGGGTTTATGGCACCTGTAAAAGGTACCTGTAATACAAAGATTTAGCTGACCACCATTTAAAACCTAAAAGAAATGAGAAATAAATTTAGGACAAAAATACATACCACATTTTTGTATGTAGTACCATATGCTTCAACAATCCAACCAGCTTCCTCTATTAAGGCACAAAGAACTTCATTAATGTATGCTCTTGGAGGATGATTATAATTTCCATATTTCTACAAGAGATTCTCCAAAATTTGTATACAAAGGCATCCCACAGTAAAAAATGAAAATTTTCCCACAGGATATCCACAATTCATATACAAAAGCATCATACAGGAAAAATGACAAAAAAATAATAGCTAAAAGGTAAAATTTATCATTAATGCTGGCAGTACCAAGGTCATATCCACTGTCAAATCTTGGCCTATGATGTGCAAAATGAGAAAACCAACAAGTGAAATGAAAGGGAAGGGATCGATCAAATAGTGAAGGTGCATCAAATCGGATCAATGTCATAATAAATGCAGAAAATATTGTTACGGACAAAAATATTTGGATATTAATTTTTTACACCTTTCTTGAGCTTCTGTACCTTGCTACATGATTAGACATTTTCGTTAGCAAAACTAAATTTTTAGGTTAAGTTTTACAAATCATCTTTTTGATCCAAAGGACGTAGATCGACTATTGTATCTTCCTCAGTTAGTTTCCCAAAGAATATCCATAATTCATATACAAAAGTATCATATAGGAAAAATGAGAAAAAAATAATAGCTAAAAGGTAATATTATATATAATATATTAGTATACATTAGTATATGTAATACATTAGTATATATATATATATATATTATATACATTAGTATATAATACATTAGTACATATAATACATTAGTATATTATAATACATTAGTATATATATATAATATACATTATATATATCATATGCCTCTTTTATATATATATATATTATATACATTAATATATATATATATATATATATATATATATATATATATATATATATATATATATATATATATATATATATATATATATATATATATATATATATATATATATATATATATATATATATATATAATATGTTAAAGCTCAATTTTTTTCATTTGCTCCCACCTTTTTTTCATCTGCCTGGGAATATCAGGTACTCGATATGGAATCGTATAGCTGATACTGAATCAGATATCTGATTTTGGATAGGTAATATTTGACCAAAATATTCCCTGTCCCCACAGACCAGACAAACACGAGCTTTTATACTTTTTTCATGCGTTGCAGAAAAAAAAAAGTGATTTGTGGGCCATTGTTTGATTTTTGTCGACTTGTGGTCTCACCATGGGAAGTAGCAGTCGTTGAAAGGCTAAACCCAAGAGGAAGCTGACGGATGAAGAAATTCAAGCATATAGGGAAAAAGATAAGGAAAATCACTGAAGAAGGAGAGAAGGTATGTTAAACATTAATCAAGGTGACCCCATAAATGTAGTTGTAAGTGAAGAGGATGTTGAATTTGAAAATGTATAGATGGAGATTGAAAATGTAGACTTGGGGAATGAAAATGTTGCACAAGAACCACATGAACATTACACATCTCCAAATTATATGCAAAATGAAGTCCCTTGGAATAAAGATAATCAAACTTCAAATTCGGGGCTTCCAAGAAGACCTAAATGGTTAATTGAAATTGAGGAGAACATTATGAATAATTGGGAAGGAAAGAGGTCACATAGAACCATTAGGTTGTGTGCTTCAAGACTTTATGATCAATCTTTTGGAAACAAGACATTGGTTGAGAAATGTCAAATTTTTGTGCAGTTGTTAAAGATGCAAAAGATGAGAGCTGTGCTTGTGAAATTGAAGATTTGTGTGAACAAGAAAATGGAGAGAAATGCCATTGTTGTGAAGAACCTTTTCAATGCTCTCAATAGCATTGGGAAGACTAGCAGAGAAAAATACAAGAGAGTTGCTCGGAGGATTATTACAACCTCCTTAGTAAGTCATTTGTTGAGAAAGGCTCGTTTGATGAGACAAACTTGTGTTGACTTCAATATAGACTGTAAAAATTTGGGTAGAGCACTCACAAGAGGAGAAAGACTTGATGATCTGCTTCAAATTGATACATGAGCTTATGGTGGGAGACTTCCATGTTTCAATAAGAAGCTAATAGATGTTGTCAAGGATGAAATTCAATAATTTTGGGATGCTAGCTCAAGAGTGTCACCAAATGTGAAGGATGTCTTGAAGTTGAGAGTTGGCAATCGAGATGACACTCCACATCCTAAACATTATGTGGAGGTAAGTCAAACAATGTTTTATAAAATTTTTTGTGAGACACATCCAACATTGAAAATATCACAAAGGTCTTTTGAATCTGTGAAGCCATTTTATTATGTACCCCTTAAGATTCAAAATACATGTTGCTGCAAATATCATGTTGAGTTTTCAATGCATCATGAATTATTACAGTCCATTCATTCTACTTTGCATACTAATGAAATGATAGAGGATTTTGGTGCAAGTGGTCTTCCCAAATCATCAAGAGACTTGCTAGATCAGTTTTTATTTCATAAGGATGATGGTTGTTTATTTTATAAAAAAGATTGCTTAAATGCCAATTGCTCAGAATGTGGTGGCTTGTCCAAGTTTAGAACATGTTTTCATGAGGGTTTGGAACACAATTTTGGAAAGACACTTGTCCAAAAAAAGGTATATAAAATGGTGAAATATACATTGAAGAGTGGAGGTGAAGGCTCTAGATGTGAGTTAGTTGCAAAAGAATACAATGTTGCTGATTTTATCTCAGATTTCAAGACAAATATTTTTTACAAGTATGCAAGGCATAGTCATAGGTCTCAATGGTTGGATCAACAATTCAAGACATGTAAAGACACTTTCCCCATTGGAAATATTATATCCATTGTAGACTTTGCGGAGAGCTATACATTGCAGCCCCAAAATGAGACTCAAGCTCAACATTACAATTCCATTTAGGTTGCTATTTTTGTACACATCACATATAGAGATTCCCCTGATAGCACAAAAGATGAGTGAAAGATAATTAGAGAGTACCATTTTTATATGAGTGACGATAGGTCTCACTCTCATGAGTTTGTTCAACATTATTTCCAGAACTATTTTGACTTCTTGTAGGAAAATGGTATTGCTATGGATAGGCATCTCATTTGGTTGGATAATTGCACCAGTCAATTTAAGAATGCTAGAATGTTTTATTGGTTGTGTAGAATGCATGTGGAGAGAGGTGTACCTCATATTTGGAGTTTTTTTGAGTAAGGGCATGGGAAAGGGGACCATGACAGAGCAGGCGAATGTGTGAAGAGAGCTCTAGTTAAGGAGCAATTGAGGATTTTAGGTGCTATACTTCTTGATGCTCATTCTATTGTTGATTGATGTACTTTAGAATTTTCACAGGGGGGGACTCTTAATTCTACAGTGCATAGATTATTTGGTTGATTGAGGAGGGATCTATAGGAGATAGACTGGATTGTCAAACAGTGAAAGACTCTTCAAAAATGCATTCATTCCAAAGCTCCAATATTAATACATGGACCATTTGGACATGAGAGTTGGCTTGTTTTTTCCCCATGTGTTTTCAGTATGATTGGGTTCATTGCGAGTCAAGTGAGAGGGTGGATACATGGGTTCCACAATATATGACTCCTTTATCTTTGACACTCTCTATAAGAAATGATGACATGGACACTTCAGTTGACTATGACCATCTTTCAGATCTTTTGAAGCCAAGAGATGTTTTTGGATTGGTTGCACTACAGGGGAATGATGAGAGGTCAGATTATTGGTTAGCACATTGTGTACAAGGTAAACATAAGCTTGTACAACCGATGACAGATGGTGATGCATTCACATATCCTACTGGTTTAGTTGTTGTTGCAGGAACATGTCTGTGAACATACATGATTAGAAAGAATGGAGTTCCCGCATTTGAAGACTATGAGAAGCACAAAACTATTCTCATGTATTCACACCTTGTTATAGAAACAAATGTCAAGTTGTCAAAGCATCAAGGAAGACCAAAGACAAAAGAACTTTGGACTATTAGTACTGTTGATCATGAAGCACTATTGGAGACCCTGAAGCAAAGAGGTGACCCTTCAGGAACACTTGACTATGTAATACGTTAACTTAGTGCAATGTTTTCTAAGTTCGTTAAGCTTAATTTCAATACATTAATTTCACCTTTCTTAGATTGTATTTTGAGTCAATAGACTTGGTTTTGTATGTGGATTGTAACTTGTGTAGGAGTACCTATGAAGATGCCTACTGTCACCATGGATCCAACCAGAGATAGAAGGACAAAAGGATCCTTAATGGTTAATTGAGATCTTTTGAAGCCTATAATGGCAATTTGTAACAATCAATTTGATTTAAAAGTTAAATTTTCTAAAACTATTGATAAGGACTTATGACCAAAATCATGTATGGGTGGCCAATAGTGCCAAGAAGGGATCTTACATGTCATATACTTATGTCATTTGCATGGTTTGAATTCTTACATGTTTGATTGTTGTTTCTAATGCTTTAAGGATATTATTTTTTATCATTTCAAACAATCTTTAAAAGTTAAACCTCAAACATAATAAGATCCATAGTTCAAATTTCACAAGCTTAATCATGATTAGTTTCACAGTTCAAATTTCAAACATACCACTAACAGTCAGTTGAAAGTGGCTTAGCAGCGTATCTTTCAAACCGGTAGCAATCTTTCATGGATTGTATCTCAGACCTTGTGAGAGGTATTGAAAAACCATTAGAGGCTATAGGATTGTGTTTCTAAGGTCTACAATAACCTCTCTCATTTTTGGGTGATTCAACTTTTTTTGCATTTGGCAAGGCGATCTCAGTCGATGCCAAAACTTGTAGTGAGGGTCAGTTGAAAGCGGCTCAGCAGCATATCTTTCAAACCGTCTGACCTGACATCAAACAATCTACTCTATTGGATCTAGTTGGCCAAATAAATGCCAGTTACAACCCCATTCCACCCACGGAGTCACTGGAATGCTCGCGACCATGCTTGACCCAAGTGACCCCAAGGTGCACTAAGCACGATTGGGCAATGATCTTCCATGGATCATATCTTAGAGCTCATGAGAGGTATTGAAAAACCATCATGGGATACATGATCATGTTTTTGAGGTCTACAATAACCTCTCTTGGTTTTGGGTGATTCGGCTTCATTTGCATTTGGCAAGGCGATCTCAGTCGATGCCAAAACTTGCAGTGAGGGTTAGTTGAAAGTGGCTCAGGAGTGTATCTTTCAAACCATCTGACCTGGCATGGAACCATCTACTCCATTAGCTCTAATTGGTTGAGTAAATTCCAATGACAACCCTACTCTACCCATAGAGTCACCAGAATGCTCGCGACCATGCTCGACCCAAGTGACCCCAAGGTGCACTAAGAACAATTGGGTAGTGATCTTCCAGGGCTTGTATCTTAGACCTCGTGAAAGGTATTGACAAACTATTAGGTGCTATGGGATCATGTTTTTGAGCTCTACAATAACCTCTCTAAATTTTGGGTGATTCAACTTCATTTTCATTTGGAAAGGTGATCTCAGTCGATGCCAAAACTTACAGTGAGGGTCAGTTGAAAGTGGCTCAACAATGTATCTTTCAAACCGTCTAACCTAGCATCAAACTATCTACTCCATCAACTTTGGTTGGCTGGTAAACTCCAATGACAACCCTATTCTACCCACAGAGTCACCAGAATACTCACGACCATGCTCTACCCAAGTGACCCCAAGGTGCACTAAGCACGATTGGCCAATGATCTTTTGGGGCTTGTATCTCAGACCTCATGAGAGGTATTGACAAAATGTCAGGTGCTATAGGATCATGTTTTTGAGGTCAACAATAACCTCTCTCAATTTTGGGTGACTCAACTTCATTTTCATTTGGCAAGGTGATCTCAGTCGATGCTAAAACTTGCAGTGAGGGTCAGTTGAAAGTGGCTCAACAATGTATCTTTCAAACCATTTGACATTGCATTGAACCATCTTCTCCAACAACTTTGGTTGGTCAAGTAAACACCAATGACAACCCTATTCCACCCATGTAGTCACTGGAATGCTCGCAACCACGCTTGACCCAAGTGACCCCAAGGTGCACTAAGCATGATTGGGCAAAAATCTTCCATGGCTCATATCTCAGAGCTCGTGAGAGGTATCAAAAAACTATTAGGGGATACAAGATCATGTTTTTGAGGTCTACAATAACCTCTCTCAATTTTGGGTGATTCAACTTTGTTTGCATTTGGCAAGGCGATCTCAGTTGATGCCAAAACTTGCAATGAGGGTCAGTTGAAAGTGGCTTAGCATCATATATTTCAAACCATCTAACTTGGCATCAAACCATCTACTCCATAAGCTCCAATTGGCTGGCTAAATGCCAATGATAACCCCATTCTACCCATAGAGTCACCAGAATGCTCACGACCACGCTCGACCCAAGTGACCCTAAGGTGCACTAAGCACGATTGGGCAGCGATCTTCTAGGTCTCATATCTTGGACCTCATGAGAGGTATCAAAAAACCATCAAGTGCTACGGGATCATGTTTCTGAGGTCTACAATAACCTCTCTCAGTTTTGGGTGATTCAACTTCATTTTCATTTGGCAAGATGATCTCAGTCGATGCCAAAACTTGTAGTGAGGGTTAGTTGAAAGTGGCTCAGCAACATATCTTTCAAACCGTCCAACCTAACATCAAACTACCTACTCCATTAGCTTTTTTTGGCTGGGTAAACACTAGTGAAAACCCCATTCCACCCACGGAGTCACGGGAATGCTCGACCCAAGTGACCCCAAGGTGCAATAAGCACGATTGGGTAGTGATCTTCCATGGCTCATATCTCAGACCTCGTGAGAGGTATCAAAAAACCAATAGGGGCTATGGGATCATGTTTCTGAGGTCTACAATAATCTCTCTCTATTTTGAGCAATTTGACTTTGTTTGTATTTGGAAAGGCGATCTTAGTTGATGCCAAAACTTGTAGTGAGGGTTAGTTGAAAGTGGCTCAACAACATATCTTTCAAACCGTCTAACATTGCATCAAACCATCTACTCCATCAGCTTCAGTTGGCCAGGTAAACACTAGTGACAACCTCATTCTGCCTGATGGAGCCTTAATTTTTAACCAAAATTAGGGCCTACATTTGAGAAATAATGTTGGAGATTTGATAAGGTTGTCATTGATGTCATTGAAGGTTTTTTGGTTGGTCATAAGATATACGAACACATACTATTAAGTGGAGATAAAAACTAAGACAGATAGCAAAGACTATTGAATAAATAGCATCGACAACTATGCAACTTGGCAATGTTGGAACATTAAGCATCATATCAGCATTTGAATGGAGTGAAGTATACACACCAGTAATTAATGATCAAAGTCAACCCAAATAAATTTCATTTCCTTGTAGATGTTAACAACTACAACATATTACAAAGATGACAATAAACATATTATTTGGAAGAATATTACAAGAGGTGGTAAAGTAAAACTCATCATGAATGTCCAGTTAGCAATAACCAACCCTTGAAGCAACAACTTTATCAAATGAAGTGAACACAACATGAGTTAAAGATTGATTAAATATATGCATATGAAGACATCCAAAGGAGCCATGCAGTAATAAAAAATAAATATACATAGTGTTGAGCATAGTTCGAAGGTAGTATTAAAATCATTGAATGAACATCTGAGAGATGATTTATTCAAGAGATGTGTCTTTGTAAGTCTGAGGGATATCATGTTGCGTAAGCAATCATATATTATACACAATGAAAAATTCAATAGTCACATGTCATATCTATCAATGGTAATATCAAAGATTGGAAATGAAGACCATAAGCTTATATGATAATGGAGATTTTTTATAGCATGAAATGAAGGCTCCTGCATACACGATGATATTGAAACATTATTGCCGGTAGTTTATTATAAGTGAAATTAAATCTATTAGATTTCCACAATCCATGTATAATCCCAAATCAGTTTTTGGGTTCAATTGTGTAGAGTTTTGTTACCATCAACATTTCGGATCATACTACATGATCCATCATCAGGATGCCAGAGAGCAAGAAAAAAAAATGGTGGATTGCAGATGTAGGAGGTGATAAAAGGAGGGAGGAGGAGGAGAGAGAATAGAGAGGTACAACAAGCTCTCTATTCTCTCTCCTCCTCTTCCCTCCTTTTATCACCTCCTAGATCTGCAATCCACCATTTTTTGTTTCTTGCTCTCTTGCATCCTGATGATGGATCATGTAGTATGATCTGAAACATTGATGGTAACAAAACTCTACACAATTGAACCTAGAAACTGATTTGGTATTATAAGTGCAAACAAAAAGCATTGAAAATGATAATATATGAAATTAGCAATGAAAGTATGAGACTGAATGTGCACACAATGAAAAATAGTGACATAATTGATGGTATAGAATTTGTATACAAAAATTCATAGAAGTGGTAAATGAAACTCTCATATTAGCAGTGATTGAAGTTTTAATTTAGTGATGAAGAGCAGATGGCATGGTTTTTGTTTTGCAGAGAAACGATCTTCAGTATTGGTATTGATGGCCTCATCATCATCTCAAGCATAGGGAAAGTTAAGCACCATAAATAATTCTAGAAAGTCCTCAATATATGCATCTCGAAAATTTATTTTAGAAGGTCAGAAGTTTTAATAAATATGTTATAAGTGTTTTGAGAACATTAACAAATAATTATCGGCTGGAACCTTATATTTCCAAATATTTGAGTGATTGCTTATTAGTCTTGAGGAGGTGCAATTATTTAAGGAGAAGATGTCATTTAATTTTGAAAGAAGTATGACTATTCAGTGAGTAGCATATAAATAGGAGTTATCTTATTTTGGAAAAAGTGAAAACATTCGATAGAAGAACAAAAAAGAAGCAATACAAGCATATATATTTAATTGTATGGAGGGATAAGGAGCAACAATATGACTTTGTAATATAAATTCAATTATTTTATTTTAATAATAAAATAAAATGTCTTTTGTTTATTATTAAAGGTGTGGAGAATTAAACTGCAGAGGAACCGTCCTTTATAATTATTTTTTGAATTCTGTATACAATTTTAATGTCATATAAGTGGACATGGTCATTTAGCATCTTAAATTTGATCATCACAGATATCATGAAATATTTAATTGTTTCCGAATTTGTGTCCAGTTTGTCTCTGAGGAGTTAAAGTTCAATCTGGACTAATTTAAGATTGCATAAATATTTGATCTCTTGTGTCTTGATTATTTAATTTAATGGCAATATAAGTGCACAAAACATTATAAAGTTGTATTTAATCTTCATTGAAGTTGACTCTATTTCCTGAATGAGCAGAGGCACTGGTCTTTTATTTTTGAAGTATTGGGTTTATATGTGAAGTCAAAAAATCTATTAATTCCTTCCTACAAACCTCAAATCCATTATTAAGAATCATTGCACAAAACATTTAATTCAAACATTCATCATTAAATTTTATATTGATCGAGCTCAAGGAATTTGCCAATCGAAAAACTCACAAGCTTAAATTTGCTATAGAAAAACCTTGAAGAAAGTGATCAAGTTCAAGGTGAAGGTTTACCTGCCTAGGTGTAGCGAAGCCTAAAGTGCAAGGGAATTTGAATTATTCCCGTTTGTTGGCCAGAACTAATTTGGAATCCTATTGGAGAATTGGTAGGCTCTTGGATTTCCAATCTATGGTTTTGGGAACCAACACCACCCATGGAGTCATTGGAAAGCTCACAACCACGCTCAACCCAAGTGACCCTAAGGTGCACTAAGCACGATTGGGAAGTGATCTTTCATGGCTCAAGTGACCCCAATATGATGAGTTATATACATAGTGAGTATATACATAGTATTGAAACAATGTAGTACTAAGTGGCTCAAGTGAGTATATATAATGGTATGAAACATAAGAACATAGGAAATCTATAGAAGTTAAACCTCAAACATAATAAGCTCCATGAACAGGGTATTCAAAAGTAAAGAAAAACAAATGTAACTTCAACAAGATATAATTTAAATCATAATGATAATCATAGTCAAGATATAACTTCACCATTCAATTCCATAAACATGAATAAAAAATATGTATATACAAAAGATGATACAAATATAACATATAAATGAACATGTTCTATATATACAAAGTATCAAATGTATCAAAAGTATCTCCATATACAAATATGGCACATGCCATTTCAAAATGTCTAAAAAATCAATGTTTTAAGGTGTACAATGTGGCATATATGCCATCTCAAAATGTGCCAAGTGGCATCTCTAAATGACCAAAAAACTAAAACTACATCCTATGTCGTAGGGGGATCATCAAAATGTAGCCTCTTTGAAGAAGTGTTGGGCTCTGATTGATCCTGCATAAAAAATGAGTTCAAACCCAAGTTATATTGCTTACTTTATATGATTTGTACACACACACACACACACACACACACACACATATAATTCATAATTCAAACACTAATTTAATTAAAATTATAACTGAATACAAATATTTGTACCTGGTCTCTCGATCGTCTACCATGATTAGGTGTCCTAGCATAAGTCCTGGGTAGCGAAGGGACCATGCCAACAATACCAACTCTAACTTATAAATATATATTTGCAATAATGAGATTAGTAGAGTGGTGCAACATAGAGTAATAAATCTACAAAATAGGATGATAGCATAATAAAATTACAAATTGATTGAACTAAAATTAAAACTTACATTTGGTGATCCCTCCTCTGGAATAGTGGGCTGGGTCAACAAAGATACAAAAGATTCTTGTGAGCCCTCCCTCACAGTCAGAGTAATCTATGAGAGTAAGAATATTGTCAATTATATATCAATGTACTTCATCATAACAACCCTGGTTACAAAATACAAATAACAATATGTAAAATTCTATGTACAATTGGGCTATCACTCTGAATCGAGATGCCTGTAACCCTATGCTCCTGAACCAGTGTCGGGACATCATCAATAGCCACACCCTATACAATAAAGTGCAAGTAAAGTATTTATTACTACACACAAGTGGCATACATATGCATGCATAATTAATATTAAATAATTAACTACCTTTCCTTTGTCAACACCTGATGAAGGAACCCCCTCATGCCCCCCACTAACATCGGTTGTAGCCTACAAGAACACAATAAGATGACAATATATTAGTAAATGTATAAATTTTATTGCTCTAATTGATAGAGATTTAAGCATGTACACCAAATGATATAAAAAAAAACTAATGGGTACATAATTTATAATATACTGTATAGTCATCAAGGCCAAATGAAATGGCTGAAAGTGTGGACTCATCCACATGTCTCACCTCCTCCTATGTCATTGATTGAACATAAATGGAAAAAAATATATATACATAAGTCCATGAAATCATTAAAACTAATTTAAATAAATAAATTATTTTAAAATTAAATAAGTCATGTGACAAATTTATTTATAATGTTTACTCTTACTGTATCAATAGGATTCAATGGCTCTGCATACACCTCCTAAGCACTCTCATGAGATGTAGATTCTCCATGATGTGTTGCAACCTATGTAGCTGCCTCTCCTATATCCTCCTCACCAATAACATACTGATATGTATCAGCATCAGTAAGTGGTTTGAGGCACATATTCTTGCATATAATGCAAATATGGGGCTCGCATACATGTGAACTTCGACGAGATGTTGATGCGCTAGCATCATCCACACTAGGAGGCAACACTGACTTGGTCTGCATGATCAACTGATCACTCAATAAATGAATGGCCCTAATAGTTTGTGAGGCAGCCTTTGCAATGATATCAGGATGCTGCATTGGAGGAGGGCATGCGACATCAGTGGAGGGGACAAAGGTAGTGGCATTTTTGCACTGGGCAAATGGCCTAGTCTGAGGAGCCCCTCCATCTACGCCCATGTTGGGCCTCATACTCCAATAATTAACATGGTGACCAAGCACAAACTCAGCATACAATATTTTTATGAAATAAAATGGGACCTCCAAATTGCTATGGGGTGGTTTATCAAAAACCATCCACCGACGATCCCAAAAGTGTGTGCGCATTGCTTCATTTGTGCACCATTTTATTGATAATTTGAGCTTTTTGGGGTCAACTTGTATTCTAGTTTTAGGATTGACAAAAAGGGTGGCTATATCTTCCTTACTTATATTAAGGGCCACAATCCCATCATGGTCAAGCCCATCATCAAATTGGGCATGCATATCATCATGCCAATGAAGAGAAGCATTATGTTGCTGCATGAGTGTGTCAATATTTTCAACAATTGTATTTAGTGTGGCAAGCATGGGACCTAATGTAGGTATATTTTGATATGTGTTTTGGAAACCTCGTATTGTGTTCAAATTATTTTGTATTAAAGATTGAGGGTTTAGATACGGGGGATTATTTTCGGGATCATTATTTGGTGTGGGAGGGTTATTTTCTTCATTGTTCTTAGCCATGCTTGATTAAATAAAAAACAAATCTAAATTTCAATCTAATTTCATATATTATTACAAAACCCTATTTCAACAAAAAAAACTAAATTTAGCATGAAAATGAAATAAAATAATAAAAATATATAAATAATTTACTTACCAAATATGCTGGGGAGTCGAATTTGTTGTTGCCAAAATCAGATACCCAAAAATATATCATGTATATGATATATCAAGCTATTTTAGCAAGAAAAAATGTGGAAAGAAATGAAGAAAAGGGCTCACAGGTTTCGGATTTATGCCATAGGTATCAAGTACCCGATATGGTATCAGGTACCCGATTAGGCCTATGCTTTGGTGTCAAGTTTGCCTAGGTGTACAAACACCCAGGCCTACTAAAAAGTCAACAAGCATTTTCATGTGCTTTTGGATGAGTGAAAAGTGAATATTTTTCACATAGCCACTTTTTGGCCCCTCATGATCTTGCACATACCCTAAACTCAGGTTGATTTTTGAGTTAACAAGAAATTAAGAATATTTAATTCATAAAATCATGCAAAAGCAGTTTTTATCTCAAAATAGAGCTTTACTTCTCTTTTTCAACTCATCATCAGGTGTTGAGTTTAAATTTTAAAATTGATTGTTAATTTCTAGTTTAATTCATAAAATCATGCCAAAGTAGTTTTTATCTCAAAATAGATCTTTAGTTCTCTTTTTCAACTCATCATTAGATGTTGAGTTTCAATTTTAAAATTGATTGTTAATTTCTAGTTGCCTGCTTTTCTGATTGTGCATGATTTAATTATAAATTAATTAAAAATAAAGTGATTCATTCTCAACTTAACTGATTTTTAAATTAAAACAATTGATTTATGTGTTAATCAATTATTAAATCAAACTTTTATTCAAAAACTATATTATTAAATATTGACAACTGACTTTAATTAATTAAATAGGAATTTAATCAATTAGTTATAAGATTTTTGATTTATTGTCAAAATTAAATAATACAATTTAGGAGTAAATATAATTAAATGTAATTAAATAATTAAGTGGCAGTATTAAATCCGATTAATTAAATATTCAAAATATTCAATTAATCAAATTTTAGGATAAATAAGATTTATCACTAAGTAGTAATTATTAAATTAAGAATAATTATGATAATTTAGGAATATTTTTAGGAATATTCCCCGAAGTAGAATTTAGGATAATCAATTAAATTCGATAATGTGTAGATGTGCCTTAGATTAGGACTTTTGTATTGATTTCATTTGATTTGAAGATGTAGGAGGTTAATGAACCTATAGCCCATTTTTGGGGTATTACAATATATACATGTATGTGTATACATTTATACACATACACATGTATATATGTATGTATGTATGTCTATATATATGTATGTATTCATGCATGCATGCATGCATGTATATACATACATACATACATACATACATACATGCCCCCACACATACACATATATATATATATATATACATGTATATATATGTATATACACAAATACACACACACACATCTATCTATGTATACATAAATATATATACATATGTAATATATACATATATATTTATACACATATATATTTGTATACACACACACACACATATATATATATACACATGTATATACTCATATATATGTGTATATATTAAAAAATAATAACTTTTTTTGTGAAAATTTATAAAATTTACCAACAAAAAAATGTAAAATACCCAGTAATAATGGTGTCGAAAGTCGCTTTCACATAGTGTCTTTCAAATGTGAAACCCCACTATCATTATTACAATGGGGTTTGATTAACGAAACCCCAATATATGGGGTTTTTCAATCAGAACCCCTTGCGTTAGGGGCTGTGATTGAAACCCCGTGATATTTAAAAACAAAATTAAAATAATAGATTTTGATTGAAACCTGTTTTCTATTGAAATCACTTGATTTCATACTTTCATTAAAAAAAATTGGGGTTTCGATCACAAGGAAAAACAAATTCGGATCAAAATTTACTTTCCATTGAAACCCCTAAATTTTAGGATTTTTGTGAAAAGGAAGAATTCCTTCCTCTGAAAATTGTAAAGCATAATTGTGGGTTCATCCCCATGGAATTGGAATTCATTTTGAGTACCTAGTGCAAGCTGTCAAGAATAGGCCTACGTTGTCACATGGTGGGAAAGGGGTAAATGAGCTTTTCATGTAATTATTTTAATATAATAAGGCTATTATGGACCATTTTTCATGTTTATATGTCAACTAGGGTCGATAGAGTAGAAGTTGTCAATGATAATCTAATGTTGCAAAAGTTGCATTAGCAATTTTACAACTTTTAGTTGTATTTTGGGCATTAACGATCACAAATTCAAAATATTGTTATGGACCATTTTTAATTAATGGAAATATGTTTAAATAGCATCTATAAGAATTCAGGAAAAGTTTTTAATAGGTTTTGAAGAGAAATCAATACAAACTCGTTGCTTTATTGGTAATTTTTATGATTTTTGTACATTGCAGAGATCTCTATAGTTTTGTACGATACTTATATGACTAGGACCTGATATGTGATGGAAGCCCTATGAATATAGTTTGTAATAAACATATTTTGAGGAAAATTTATTAATTTTCATGCAAGCTAGAGAGGTTTTAGAGAAAATTGTTTAAAAACCCTTATTTTGAGGGTTTTGAACAAAGAAATATAAATATCTGAGTGTTCCAACATTGAAAAATACTACAAATTGGTGAAATGTTATATGTTGAATTCCTTTAAGTGTTACAAAAGACAAAAGAGAGGATGGTCTAGTTTCATGTGATTTTGAGTGAGCCTTAGGCATGATTTTCTATGTAATAGGCTGGTTTTATTGATTGTGGCTATGCAATTGCAAACTTGTTGATATTTATGACTAGTGGATGCTAAAAGATGATGAAATTAGTAGTTTGGAGCATAAAGACAATTTTTAGTGGTATAATTTGTGTGGATATTGCAAGTAGTTATTTTGGAAAAGTCATCTAATTATGCCCCCAAAATAGTGGCAGTCCTAAATTTAGTGCATGTGTTCCAAACTAATAGGAGGTCCAAATCTAGTATGCTATAAATCTTCTTAATGGGTATTTACAAATGTCTTTCTTTTTTTCCCACTAGTTATATGCAAAGAGTTGTGGTTCAAAAACCTCATGTTGAGGGCTATTAGAAAAAAGAGAAGTTTGTGAAGGGGGTCTAGTTTAGCCTCCTTGTGGGTGGTTGTGGATTGGATGGATGTGTTTCTTGGGGTGTCCTAGAGTTTTAGGGAATATCAAAATAATATTTGTATGGTGAGTGAGTACATTTCATGTTGTGAGTACATTGAGCCTTGAGGGGTTGGTCTAGGTTTGTGAAGGAAACTATTTTTAGAAATAACTAGAGTTGATAGTGTATAGAGGGTTAGATTTTTCAAGGAAACCTTGTGAGGAGTATGTATAATATTGAAGAAGGCATTGTATTTTTTTTTATGAGGATTTGATGGCTTTGAAGTGCCAAATGAGGGTGCTTGTGAGAGCATTGTGAAGAAATTAATTGTGTGGTTGAGGAAGAGTTATGTTTAACCCTTTTTATCTATATTACAACTCCATATTGGAATCCTATGTTGTTTGGGGTATTCTGGAAAGGTTTCCACTTATGACTTATGTTTAAAGTCTTTTTATTATAATTGTCATAGAAAAACTTTACTAGTGACACTTAAGAATGCATACTTCCAACATTTTCTAAAAGGATTTTAGAATTACTTCCATTTTGATCGCACTTTATGATCTATTATTTTTTCCTTCAAATGCATATAAAATAAGATTGAGAATATAAGAATACAAAAATCCTAAACAATAGAAACTTCGTATCAATTGAATAGGAAGCATGATCCAAAGTATCGATATAGAACTAAAATTTTGACTTTCCTTTTAACTCTCTTCTAAGTAAGCTTGAGACATAATTGGAGCTTATATAAGTATTTTAATGTCAAGGAATTATCATTTATCCTAGTGATCGATTGTAGAAGATAGGTGTTACCCTATTGATTATTAACAATAGTGTACTTCCTCATGTATTATATTGGTTGTAGCCAAATTTGAAATGTGATTCACCAAATTTACTTGATCACTGAGGGAAATATTTAAAAATATAACATTAATAACATTTGAAGCCACTTTTTTTTTTAAATTTGAGATGAACAAAATAGAAGAAAATACCTTTTAAGCTTTGTATCTTGCTTACTCATGAACTATGTGTCTGGGATAAGGTGGATTTTGAATTTCTAGCTTATCCTGAAGCTTTTTTAATGCGTTATAGATTTATCATTACCCATAAAATGATTTAATATATCTCAATAGCTGTACCACTCATATATTTTACCCATCAACCTTTAATCCCCCTAAATAGAATTTAGTACCAAAGTTTAGGGTGTGTTCCAAAATAATTCATTATTTTAATGATTTGGAAAGCTTCCTTGAAAAGACCCTTTTATACACATTCATTGACATGACATCATTTTTAGGTGTACTACCAAACAATTCAAATGTTTTGTTTATGATTCCACATTTTGCATGCATGTCAAACATTACATTTCCAACTATAATTTCTAACAAAAACCTCCCTAAATTCCATGACCATCACATTCCATGAGAGAAAATATCTTTGAGGATTTTTCTCAAATAGGTTGGGTGCCTTGTTTATGCTTCCACATTTTGCAGACGATTTTGTCAAACAGTTTGTGTGCCTTTTTCATGCTTCCACATTTTGGAAAGGCATTCAGTCCAACAGTTCACATGTCCTGTTCACGATTCCACATTTTGTAGAGGCTTTATGTCAAATATTTCATGTTCCTTGTTTATACTTCAATGTTTTTATACTTTTCTACCAAAACATTTCCAACCATAATTTAAATTCATCTTCATTTTACTTTGATGGATGCTAGAAAAGGTTGTTGAATCTAGCTTTATAGCAGTCTTGCAAGGAAAAAACCATTTTAGTCATGGTCCAAACTCTCCTTCCAATACTTAGTATGTAATGCACTAGGAAAAAAATGAACAAATCATTAATAATGCCTCCCTTTCTCCCTTAAGTATCTGCTTGGAAGATTCTTCTACATCTGTAGTGCCTTCAAATATCATTGCACTACTTTTGTCAAGGGAAATTTGTTGGATCTTTCAAAAATTTCTTCAAGATTTCTCTCAGTCCTATGAAACCATAAAGATCCAATTTTTATTTGTTTCTCTTGGCTTTGCATCTATATATGGGTTGTAAAAAAAAGAAGATCCAAAGTGGAAAAGGACCTTATATCCTTCATTTCTTATATAATTGATACATGCATATGTACATGTTTATGCACCAATGTTCTTGGTATTTAGCTTAGTTTATTTTATGCTTTTAGATAATATATTTATTGATGTAATCAAGTTCTTTTCACCTTACTCTACACTATCTAGTACTCCCCGATGTGGAGCTAGATGTTTACAAGCTATCCGTTAGTGTCAACTTAAGTTTTGGCCTTTGTTTCCTTATGTTTTCGATCAAATTCATGAATCAACGTTTCCTCTTGAACCATCATTTTTGTGGATCAATATTTTTGCTGCTTGAATCAACATTTCAGACTCAATGACCTCTAAGATTTTTTCTTTCTCATAAGCTTACCACTCAAGAATCGACATTTGCGGAAATTGACATTTGCCTCTAGATCAACCTCTCCACCTACTTTTAGCGTCCGTGCCCAGTTTGGTTTTACTTCAAATTTTTGGTGCTGGATGCATTTTTATAATTTAAAAATATTTGAGAGTGATTTTAGATTCATGGGAGTTATAATAAAGATTCTAGATTTTGACACTTCTTTAAAAAATTTCAGACAGTCAAATTTTGAGAATCAACACGTTTTCTTTAGCATGGATCTTATGTAGAAACTTGGTTGTGTCTTTCTTTTCTTGCTAATTCTTCCACTTGTGCATGATGATTTTAGGATCCTTGCTTGTCTTATTGTGTATGCTTATGGTTAGTTGGCCATTAGAACCTTCTATCTTATTTTGGCACTTAGTACCATTGATCTAAATCATATGGTCTATTGTTCTTAAACCTAAGGTATCTTATTTTTCTTTGTGCATTAGATACTAATGTCATCGAATTTGATCAAGACTATTTTATTTAAGAGTGATCAATCACCATTATCTATTCTATGGATAATACAATATTATCAATATCCCATTTTGGTTTTGCATGTTCAAGAGTCTGACATAGATTTGTTACTTCTTCAAGTTTTTAAGGTTTGATACAATTTCATGTTATATGTATTTTTAAGGAAATCAACCTTTTTTTCCTTCTCAATTATCTCGACTTGACATGATATAAGGGTTGAAATTTCTTTTTGTTAGAAAGAAAAGATCCCGAAGATAACTGAGAGGGGGGGGGGGTGAATTAGTTATTTGATACTTAATCAATTTAATTCCTTTTTCAGTAATTAACAATCTAACCAATGCAATAATGAAAACAACCATACAAGATTTTCACAATGACACAAGATATGTTCTCGAGGAAACCCAATCAAGGGAAAACCCCGTGTGGGAATGATGCCCACAAAATGATGTACTAATATGAAAGTTCCTTGTTAGAGGATGTACCCTGTTAGGAGTCTTATGAAATACATTCAGTACATATAAATCCCTGTTAGGAGATTTTGAATCCTTGTTAAAAGATTCTGACCCGGTTAAGAGTCTAAAGAACAAAAGAAGACAGATGGACCCACTGCCCAAACAGCTTCAAGGCAAGATCTCTGAACTCACTATCCAATAGACCTTAAGATTATTCATCAGAATAATATGGAGAAAAGCACCTTCAACTTACTATGCCCAAACTACACTCACAACATCATAATACCTCAAACTCTAATCTCTGCACTCACAAATCATAAAACACTGCTATATTGACCCTTTTCTTCACTTCATGCCTAGATCCGCAACTCTCTCATAAGATTCGCTCATCATAATATATCCTTTCTCATATCCATAAATAAAATAATGAAAAAAAATCCTCCTTATATACCACACTCAAATAATTACAAATGAGTCGGTCCTCAAATACAAAATAATAGTTCTCACATGTTACATCAAAAATTACATAAAACTGTCAGCTTCCAGGTGCTATAACTTTCTCAAAGCTTATAAAAACTTTATGCACTCTTAACCAAAGTATCCTTAGGGTTTCTAGATGCTTCATCTAAATCCATGAATGAAAATATCATCCCAGTAAAAAGATATAGTCAATTTACCAAAACTGCTCTTCAGGAACACTATTCTGATATACTGTCTTCACCAAAAAGCTTGTAACTAATTCATATGAACTCCAATATTTATGCACTATTAACCATAGCTCAAATAAATCCTAAAGATGATATATTAAATTCCAAAATTTTTGATTCCATCATAATAATTACTTACAAAAATATCTTCCATCAGGTACTCTGACTGCCTATCTGTCACTAAACTTCACTAAATCACCTTTATCTCTCAATCCACAATTGATAAAGACTTTCTCTATTAAACAAAGATAAATATCATCATGTTCTAGCTTCCATTAACTCCGCATAAGCCAATATTAAATATAAAATTATTTATGATCAAAACAGTCCTATGTTTCCCTGTCAATTCATTGAAATATCACTGTGTTGACATCAATGACAATCCAGTCATGAATGCAACACTCCACTACTACAGAATGATCACAAAACATATCCAAACAATATCTCAATGCATCAAAAACTCTTCATGCACTCATTTTGCATTCATTCCTAACAATCTCCCCCATTGGCATTGATGGCAACATGGATGAAAAACATCCAATGTTCCAAAAATCCAACAAAGATTAATAAATTGAATTTCTCAAATTTTGCTTCATTTTCCTATTAATCTTTCACATATACAATGCTTACTTTCCCTCAAAGACATCAAACAATATGAATCTCTCCCCCATAACATATGCCGCATTACTATGATGTTTTTCATGAATCTCTCCCCCATTGACATCAATGACAATGTCAAACAATAGCTCAATGTCAATAGACACTATTTTGAAAAATACATGCACTAGAGTCCTCAATGACTCAGCTCAAACACAAATACTCCCCCATTCAGGAAGTACCATCATCCGGTCCAGAAAAGATAGATACATAAACCACTGGACGGATGCAATTCTCTGCATCTTCTACTCAATAGAAGGTTGGGGAATGACCCCAAGCATACCTCTCAAATACTCAAAAGTATCCTTTGGAAATGGTTTAGTAAATATGTCTGCTATCTGCTCATGGGTACTAATGTACTCAAGTCTGATTTCTTTCTTCTCAACTTTCTCTCTCACAACATGATACTTGATCTCTATGTGTTTTGTCTTTGAATGTATTACTGGATTCTTTGACAAACTGATTGTACTTGTATTATCACAATGTATGGTAATAGGTTCTTCAAACTTTATCCCAATGTACTTCAACATCTGCTTCATCCAAATGATTTGATTATAATTGTTTACTGCTGCAACATACTCTGCCTCTGCTGTGCTTTGTGAAATATATTTTTGCTTTTTACTTAGCCATGAAACCAATCTTCCTCCAAGAAAAAATGCTCCACCACTGGTGCTTTTCTTATCATCAACACTGCCTCCCCAATCTGCATCAATGTATGCGCATAATGTAAAACCATTAGAATTGTCATACCACAGTCCATAATTCATTGTTCCTCTCAAATATCTCAAAATTCTCTTAGCTGCTACAAAATGTGTTTCTTTAGGTGTTGCTTGAAATCTTGCTACTATCCCAACTGAATGTGCTATATTTGGTCTAGTATGTGTCAAGTACTACAATCCTCCAATCATAGATCTATACTTCTTATGTTCAACTTCCTCTGACTCATCTTTGCTAGATAATTTAAGTCTGGTCACCATAGGTGTTCCAACTGATTTACAATCTTCCATTCCAAATCTTTTCAACAAATCATTCAGATACTTAGCTTGACTGATAAATATACCATTGTTGCTTTGTGTTATCTGCAATCCCAAAAAGTATTTCATTTCTCCAATCATACTCATCTCAAATTCTGTCTTCATTTCTTCTGCAAATTTGTCACTGGCTTCATCTTCTCCTCCAAAGATAATATCATCAACAAATATTACCACAATCAATAATCCATTCTCAATTTATTTTATGCACAAGTTACTATCTGTTGTCCCTTTCACAAATCCCAATTTTAGTAAATACTTGTCCAATCTTGCATACCAAGTTCTAGGTGCTTGCTTTAAACCATACAATGCTTTCTTAAGTTTACATACCATGTCTCCTTCATGAGTTAAAGGAAAACCATTAGGTTGCTCAATGTAAACTTCTTCTTCCAACTCACCATTCAAAAATGCTGACTTAACATCCATTTGATATACTCTAAATTTCTTATAATTGTTAGATGTAAATTCACCTCCTCTATCTGATCTCAAACATTTAATTCTCATTCTTGATTTAGTCTCAAGTTTATTCTTAACAATCTTAAACTTATCAAATGCCTCAGACTTTTCTTTCAAAAATGCAACCCACATCATTCTTGTAAAGTCATCAACAAAAATCATAAAGTACCTTTCACCATGAAATCCTCTAGTTCTTGTAGGTCCACTCAAATCTGTATGAATGATCTCCAACTTCTCAGTAGATGCAAACTTCTTGCTTGGAAATGAACTTCTTTTCTATTTTTCCATCACACATTCTTTGCAAATCATGTTAGTAGGCTTCATAATCTTTGGTAAATCTCTCACTGCAAATGTAGTACTCACCTTCACAATGTTATCAAAATTTATATGACAAAACCTTCTATGCCATAACCAACTGTCATCAATTTTAGTCATCAAACATGTTATTTCAGTAGGATTCAACTGAAATACATTACCTCTAGTTCTAGATCCTTTTCCAATCATATTTCCATCCTTATCTTTAATCACACAAGAGCTTTCAGTAAAAGAAACTTGATAACCTTTATCAACTAGCTGTCCAACACTCAACAAATTGTGCTTTAATCTATCAACAAAGTAAACATCATCAGTGTTAGTCTTTCCATCAAGAGTAATAGATCCTATACCTTTGATTAAGCAAGGTGCATTATTACAAACTCTGACTACTCCTCCATCATAACTGCTATATTTTATGAATTTTCCTTTGTCACCTGTCATGTGATGTGAACATCCACTGTCTATAATCCAATCTGATCTCTTTTCTACTTGTGAAACTAGGGCTTTTTCTTCTACAACTTTTGATTCAGTAGTTTCTTCCTTTATAGCCACAAATCCTATGTCATCACTATCATTATCACTGTCACTTAAATGTCTTTCAATTCCTTCTTCAATTTTTTCATCATTAACATAGTAACATTTATCAGGTCTTCTAAATTTGTTTCTGTATTTCTTAACTCTCTTAGGACATTTAGATGCATAATGACCATATTCTTGACAAGTCCAACATTTAAATATTTTCTTACCTTCCGGTTCTCTTTTCATGAGTAGTGCAATACCTTCTTCAATCTTCTTATCTTCTTGAGATCTAATTCTGCTACTGCTTGCATAATCTCCATTCATGCTTGTACTTCTTGACAATGTAGATTTGATACTCAGAGCACTGAATGCTGTCTCCATTCTAGGTAATTCTCCTGACATTTTCAAACTCATTTTTGCTACTTCTAATCTTCCAAGAAGGGTTTCTTTTGAAAAGTTCGGTGTGCAAGGTATCACTTGTTCAATCATTTGTGTTGTCTGCTTGAATACTAGTGTCAATGTTCTCAAAATCTTCCATATCACTTCATGCTATGTCTTTGTTCCTCCACAAGACTTAATTCCTGTAACAATCTCAGATACTCTTCCCATATAGCTTCTAATTGATTAATCTTCTAACATTCTTATATCTTCAAATGCACAAATCCAATTATGTAATCTAGCTTTCTTTGCATGTTCATCACCTTCAAAAGTACTATGTAAAGCTTTCCAAATGTCATGAGCTTTAGGTAGATCTTTTACTTGACCATATTCATTTTCTGGTAGGGCTAACAAAAGTGCTTCCTTTGCAAGTATGTTACACATAAATATGTCTCTTTCCTCATTTGAACAACTTTCAAGCCTTTCTTCACTAATGAATTCCTTCTCTTTGCTTGTAATCAACCAATAACCTAGTCCTAAACACAAGAGATGTACCTTGATCTTCTACTTCCAGCTATCAAAATTTATTCCATCAAACTTAGGGCTTTCTTTCCTAAAATTCACCATAGATCTCCTTAAGTTGTTAAACTTTTCCTTCAAGGACCTGCTGCTCTGATACCAATTGTTAGAAAGAAAAGATCCCCAAGATAACTGAGAGGGGGGGGGGGGTGAATCAGTTATCTAATAATTAATCAATTTAATTCCTTTTTTAGTAATTAACAATATAACCAATGCAATAATGAAAACAACCATACACAATTTGCACAATGACACAAGATATGTTCTCGAGGAAACCCAATCAAGGGAAAACCCCGTGTGGGAATGATGCCCACAAAATGATGTACTAATATGAAAGTTCCTTGTTAGAGGATGGACCCTATTAGGAGTCTTATGAAATACATTCAGTACATATAAATCCCTGTTAGGAGATTTTGAATCCCTGTTAAAAGATTCTGACCCGGTTAAGAGTCTAAAGAACAAAAGAAGACAGATGGACCCATTGCCCAAAAAGCTTCAAGGCAAGATCTCTGAACTCACTGTCCAATAGACCTTAAGATTATTCATCAGAATAATATGGAGCAAAGTACCTTCAACTTACTGTGCCCAAACTACACTCACAACATCATAATACCTCAAACTATGATCTCTGCACTCACAAATCATCAAACACTGCTATACTGACCCTTTTCTTCACTTCATGCCTAGATCCGCAACTCTCTCATCAGATTCACTCATCATCATATATCCTTTCTCATATCCATACATAAAATAATGAAAAACAATCCTCCTTATATACCACACTCAAATAATTACAAATGAGTCGGTCCTCAAATACAAAATAATAGTTCTCACACGTTACATAAAAAATTACATAAAACTGTCGGCTTCCAGGTGCTATAACTTTCTCAAAGCTTATCCAAAATTTATGCACTCTTAACCAAAGTATCCTTAGGGTGTCTAGATGCTTCATCTAACTCTACAAATGAAAATATTATCCCAGTAAAAAGATATAGTCAATTTACCAAAACTGCTCTTTAGGAACACTATTTTGATATACTATCTTCACCAAAAAGCTTGTAACTAATTCATATGAACTCCAATCTTTATGCACTATTAACCATAGCTCAAATACATCCTAAAGATAATATGTTCAATTCTGTAAAGTTTGATTCCATCATAATAATTACTTACAAAATATCTTCCATCAGGTACTCTGACTGCCTGTCTGTCACTGAACTTCACTAAATCACCTTTATCTCTCAATCCACAATAGATAAAGACTTGTGCTATTAACTAAAGATAAATATCATCATGTCCTAGCTTCCATTAACTCTGAATAAGCCAATATTCAATATAAAATTATTTATGATCAAAATAGTCCTCTGTTTCCCTGTCAATTCACTGAAATATCACTGTGTTGACATCAATGACAATCCAGTCATGAATGCAACACTCCAATGCTACAGAATGATCAAAAAACATATCCAAACAATATCTCAATGCATCACAAACTCTTCATGCACTCATTTTTCATTCATTCCTAACACTTTTTAGGGTTGACTAGATGCATGTACATAGCCATTGTACTAGAGGAGATCTAGTATCATACTATATATGAGTGATCATAACATTATCACCTATACTTCACTTCTTTAAAATGAAATGGGTGTGATGCTTTTATTTTTGCTAGATTTTGGCAAGTCTCCTTAATTGGATCTAATAAATTATCTTATTCGTGATCAATAGCTTATAAATGATGATAAAGAAGAGGGTGTTCTTTCTAGTTGAGAAACAATTTCTTATTTCCATAATACTATTCCCATAATTATTTTTCTTACATTACTTAATAAATTTTTTCATTAATATTCACATTTGATATAGTAAACATTATTTAAAACATAGAGGCAGACTGGTCAATATTTTTTTGCTGATCATCTACTCTGAGACTAGTCCTATTAATGTGCTCCTAGCACTCTATTCCATGGGCCAACACCCTCTTGTTGCTTTTCTTTATCAAAAACATTATTTAAAACATAGAATTTGAAAGTATGCCTTCTACAAACCACCATTCAAAAATAAAAAATTATATAATCATTATTCGTAAAAAGAAAACAAAACTAAAGTGAAATTTATACACACTCTCTTTCAATTTTTCATCTAGAAAAATATTATCAACTTAAAAATGCATAAAATAGATAAAAGGGAATCCTCATTTAATAAAAATATATTAAGGAAAATAAAGTTTGCATTGATGAAATAACTTGAGAAATAGGCATGCATACTACTTGCTTGTCTACTCTTTTCTTCTTTCTGTTCATGATTATAATAATAATTTTTAAAGGTTTATTTATAATGATTTTTAAGTTATAAGTATTTTTTTATATGATATTAATATTTAAATATTTATAATAAAAATAAAATTATTAGAGAATATATAGGTTATTTTAAATAAATAAAGTTATTTTATATATAAATATTATTATTTTATAATATTATTGGGGAGATAAATTAAATTTTGTAAATAATATATGATTGAAGTGTAAGGGGTCATTTAACTAACTAAATATATGATATTTGATTATTATTATATTATATTATATTTATATATATTATAATCATAGTTGCAAGGATTACCTCGTATCCATGATCTCAATATACTTTAGAAAAAAAGTTTATCTTTTTTAACATGATTTGATTATTTAGCAAAAAATTAGATTAAAGGTCATGTCAAATGGATAGATAAATTGGGTTGAGATTATGCGCAAATAATCATTGGCATAAACAATAAACTAGATCCAAGTAGGAATGAGTGTGAAGGAGAAGTATGTATAAAAATGCATCATTTCTAGCTATATAAATAATTGAATACATCATCCAAACTATGCATAATGCTAAATAGACAATTCATTAAGGATGATTTGAAGTGCATGCGAATGTCTATGTATGCTCATTCATGCATATATTGAATATAATAGATTACCAAACTTGTAATATATTAAAGGATGAAGATTCTCCTTTTAAAAAATATTCTTGATCATTTTATGGAAGGTAAGGATAACATATTACTTGTGTATTATTTGTTTCAAAAGATGAATCTAGTTTATAAATGAGAACGTATTGTGATCATGTATGGATGTATTGGTCCCCACAAATTTCATTTGATTGTCTCAATAGAGTGCAAACAAATTGAAATAGAATATTCCTAGACATATCAATTATAAATATAGGTGTATAAGAATATATTAAGAATAGAATATATTTTTTGATTACTATTTAGTCTTAATAATGTGATCAATGGCATTGAAAATTAAGGTCTCTGCACTTTTAGATGGAGTGAAGGATTACAAAAATAGTTCAAAGTAGGAAGATTTTTCCCAAGCAAAAAGGAAATAATGCATGAAGATAGGAGTACAGTTCAACAAGAATAGATATATGAAGGAAGACAAACAATTTGTTTTGGATCTTTTAACCACAAATAAAACATAATTTTTTTAGGACAAAGAAACAGTTATAATGATAGTTTTTGGCCAAAAAAATTCAAAGAAAGATGGCTTCCCAAGGATGTGTGAGTGGTGAGTGAAGAAAATAATATTTCCTTGTTACCAAAACTAAAACTATAGACAAGTTGCTAATTCATTTGAATTGTTAATCCATTTATCTAGATTCAAGTGAATTATCAAAAGAAATTAGTAGATATAGACAATGTGTTTTTTTATGAAATGGATAGGGTAATTGCCCACAAGAGTGAAGATGCAAAAATGAATTTCACAATGAGTTGTTAAAACAGGCACGATATGCAAAATTTTATTTATGTTGTTTTTATTTTCATTTTTATTTAAGTTGTACAATCCTTGTCATTTTACTTTCCAGCTTTTAAAAAAAAAAATTCCAATTTTTTCTTTCGAAAGTTTTTTATCAACTAGTCCCACGAAATGTCCACCTGTGGCTATATAGCTAGCTAAACCCGTGATATATAAGGACAATTCAAAATACAAATGTTCCCTTGGTAAGCTGTGCTTTTTAGTTTTCTTATAGATGTATCTAAAATATTTGTCCTTGTCATTGGTAGTCAAAATTAAAAATGAAGCGCACAGTATACTTACTCATTGCTAGCTAAGATCGAAAATGAAGTGCACTATCTTTCATTATCAAATTTTTCAACTTTGATGAAAATCAATGTACCATGGACAATTATTTTCATTTAATTTTTGTACTCCAACTTAGTTAACCCATTCACTTTGCCACTATTTGCCTTAGATAGTTTACCAAAGAGTTGTGTGGTAAGGTGCACTATTCACAAAAAAAAAGATAATGAGACAGACGAAAATGGTATCTACTTTACTAATAAAGAAATATACATGTAAATGGATGGGTTCTCGTCCAGCATGAAATAATGGTGATGTTCTCTTAAAAATGGTTCAAGATAAACAATTTGTTTGTGCTTGAAAATGGTGCAGATTAAGGCCCTCAAAAATGGGGAGCACAAAAAGTGGTCCTATTTTTTATGAAAAAACATAAAATAGTGTCTAGTGTGCTTCCCCTAAAATGTTGACTTTTTTTTTGAATTTTTTTAATCGCTCCAATGAGAAGTTAGCTAACACCATGTAGTTTATATTCCATATTTTTCTGCTAATTTTTTGATGAATGTATAATTTTTTTATGAATTTCCAAAGTGCACACATCCTGAAAATGTGAAATTTCTGTGTGCTCCCCCTAGAAATCATTGAAAACTAATAAAAAATCAATTTTTTTTTAAAGTGTGTATAATGGAATCTAGTTTCTGAAAAAGTAACTTGTTGCAAAATTTGACCAATGAACCAAAATCTATGCCCAAAATACTACACATTGGTTTTTGACAAAAATATGACATACATACAAAAGAAATTAGAGATGAAAAGTTTAACATAATCAGAATTCAAAATCAATTATATGGTTAGATAGCTAATAGAGAGATCTACAATATCACGTCATCTAATTTTAATGTTATTGAGACACAAGTAAACCTGACCAGGAGCACATAAAAAAAGATGTGAATTTTTTGTATGTCTATTGGAAAACACATCTTAGGATTATTTGAATCCTCCAAGCCTTTGGGTTGGATCTCAAAAGAAAATCCAAGCCTTAGGCTTGGTGGATTGCAATGTATTACAAAGCACACTGGCGCTATTCAAATTTATGACTTGAATAGCGTGCACGTGCTATAGTGTGATGCATGCACTATTCAAATTTATGACTTGAATAGTGCACACTTGCTATAGCACGTACGCTCTATGTAACATTCAAAAAAGGCTTGAGTGAGAGAGAGAGTGAGAAGGTGGTGGGTGCTGAGAGAGGAAGAGAGAGAGAGAGAGAGAGAGAGAGAGAGAGAGAGAGAGAGAGAGAGAGAGAGAGAGAGAGAGAGAGCACGTAAAAATGCTAGAGAGAGAGAGGGAGGGTAAGAAGGTTAGAGAGAGAAGAAGGAGAGAGGGTGATAAGGTGAGAGAGAGAGAGAGACCTATATATCTCCCTCTCTCTCTCTCTCAAATACACACATACATTCTCTCCCACCTTCCTATACACACAAAAGTAGTGCACTTCTCTAAGTCATTACATCAAAGGAAATCCATGAAAGGGAAACCTTTAATAGTGACCTAGAGCTCTGTATGTATGGAGTTGCAAGATTGTAAAATTGCTCTCAGCTAGAGCTAATAAACTTGTGACCTTGCTAGTCAACCACATAATGAGAGATTCCAAAATTGAAGACAAGGGCAAGAGTGCCAATATCCCCAAAGAATCACTATGAAAATGCAATGCAATGCAAGTAAGCTAAGAATGAGGATGTAAGCTAGTCTATGAAAATGAAAGCACAATGCAACTAAACTATGAAATGGAAAGAACAAGTATTAAAAATCCTTCCTATTTAGACTATGTCAAATTAATCTATTGCATAAAGGAAATTTATACTAAGAATGCCATGCTTATGAAACTATGAAAGCAAGCTAAATGAGATGCAACAACAATGTCTTAAAGCTTGGATGCAAGAAAGTCTTCAAAGATCTCCAAATGACCTAGAAAACCTACAACATAACATTAGCATAAAAAAACATGATATCTGAAAATGAGGAAGATAGCTCTCCTTTTATAAGAAATGAAAAGGAATGGACCATGGAGATTAAGAGGCAAAAGATTTAATCAATGGTGGAGCTTAAAAGATGAGCAATCCATGTGCACAAGTATCCTCCAATGAGAAAATAAGAGTTGACTTTTGTGTCCATATGAGACAAAAAGTGTTTTTCCTCTTTTTATAAAATAAGAATAATGCTTTATTTGTGCAACTTAGGTTAATGTGCTGTTAACATGTTCATTGTGACTCTACTTTGTTATACCATGAGCCAGCACCCTCTTGCTGCTTTTCAATCAAAAACTTAGGATAAGAGGAAAAGTGGGGGCTTTTTATTTAATAAAAGGGCAGGAAATATTCCTTTTAATTAAATAAAGACTTAGGATAAAATGGTTAGCCCATGGAAAATAATCAAATAAATGATAAAATAGGATTTGATCAAGGAAATTGATATAATTGAAAATATTGATTTTTGAAAATATTGATTCAGGGATTTGATAAAATGCTGAGTTGGGGCCCAAAGTCTAGGCAACCATCTTAGGGTGCATAAATTTGCCCCTCTTTGACAAATGTGTGATCATTTCAGGAACACATGCGGTCAAAGAAGTTGCAATGTGAGTTCATTTTGGGATCACAAAACAACTCAAACATGTGTTCATTTTGGGAACACGCCCGGACAAAAATAAACAAAAGATTCTGAACATGAGTTCATTTTGGGATCACATCCAAAATAAGAGATAAAAATCTCAAGCTGAGTGAAAGCTCATAAAAAGATAGTTGAATCAAGAAAATCAAGGATTAAATCCAATGGGTACTGCCCCCTCAGAATCGAAATCAAAATTAGGTAGAGGAGAACATCAGATTGATAAAAGATGATCAAATCGTAATGAAATCATAATCAAAGATAAATGATAACAAGATAACCATTAGGCAGTGAAAACATGCCCTAGTGATGAATTAGAAGAAAAAGAGATGGGGTGAATGGAAGACTAGAAGATTGAAAGACATGGAGGTGAAGATACCCCAAGAAAGATCGAAGAAATAAGCCTCGAATAGTTAGCCAACTGCGCAGAAGAAGGATAAATTTTGAAATGAAATTTTGACTATCAAGATGAACTTGGATTTTTATTTTGAGTCTGAAAATGGATCCAGGATGTCGAAATTAGCCAGGGGTGCAATTTTTGCGCAATTCTGAGCTGTTTTGAAAATTAGGTCAAAAAGTCAATATGCTATAAAAGGGGGAAAAAGTGTCATTTTCAAAATCATTTGACTTTGATTGATTTTAGAATTTTGAGAGCTTAGAGAGAGAAATAGCTCAGCAAGCAGGTGTCCTGGTCCATCGACATCAATTTGAGCCCTCTGATTGCACCACTGGCCTCCACATTATGCTGCCCCGGTATGTTTTCAGAAAATCTTGCTTTTTTTGGGTCATTTATGAGGATTTAATGCATTTAAACACATTTTTTAATGTTTTTCAAATTTCAAATTTATAGTTTAGGTGAAAAGTCGCGCAACACTTTACAAGTGTCATGCCCTTTGAGGAGAAATGTCATGCGACATTTTGTGGGTCAAAATAGTGTCACACGAGCATTGAATCCAGTGGCGCACGACATGGGATGAAATGTCATGCGACACTATGAGAAGTGTCACCCAAATAGAAACCATCGCACTGCTATAAGACAAAGTGTTGCATGACACTTAGTAAAAAAAATAGTGTCACCTAGTATAAAAAGTTGACATGTTTGAATATTTTTGAGCAAAATAACATGGGTCCTAACAATGTGTGATTTTAAAATGCTTTGTACTGATTTTATACATCCTTCATGATATGTTCTGACATCTGGTATGGTTGAAATGACCTACAAGAGAACTTCCCTATGCTCTGCATTAGAGCACCCCAGGTGACTGGATTGTGATTTGTCTGAGATCTGGATGATCCGGGCAAGGCTAATTTGAGGACTATGGGATTTGGATACTTACTGCAGTTGCCCCATATCTGAGCTGACCATGGGTTGTTGACTGCTCTTGTTGAGAGATGGCATAGTGAGCACAACATCTTTCATCTGCCTACTAGAGAGGCATCTGTTAGTCTAGAGGACGTCTATCGGATCCTACAGGTTCCGTACCATGGAGAGCCTATAAGTAGAATCATGTTTATAGATAGTCATAGTTTGTAAAGTTTACATGTGATAGAAACTGACATGATTATTTGTTGGCATAGGTATACTATGATCAGGATCTGGTTGAGGGTCAAAAAATTATCTAGGGTATGTTTCAAGATGTCACCATCCTAGACCAACACGTCAGCTGGGATCAGTTGATAGATGATTTTGGTAGAGACTTCTCGGTGTCATGTATTGTTGCATCTTTTATTGGATAGGCCCTTATCCCTGATAGGAGTTAGAAGGGTTTCCCACTGGGATGGGGTAGGTTGCTAGCAGATTTGGTGGCACATCCACGATGGATGGCATGGGGTCTGGCTATTCTAGCCAACATGTACTATTAGCTACACAAGATCATCTACCGGGATGGCAGGACTTGGGCATGCAGGGCTATACTTTCTTAGATATGGGTGTGGGAGCACATTGCTATAGTGCATCCATGAGTGTAGCCTAGGGAGCATATATATCCCTATATATATAGGTATATAGGTTTCATCCCTCATGCACATAGCGGGGATGTCACTTATTATCACAGGTTGCAGGATGAGCTCACCTCATTCACCTGGAGACCTTATAGGTCATGTGAGCAGTGGAGTGATAGGTGGGAGTTAGATTATATGCTTTGTAGTTGGCCACTAGTAGGTCATCATGCTGACATTGTTGAGAGATTTTTCATTACTCAGGTTTGGAGGCAGTTCAGACGCCAGCAGAGGGTGTCTACAGAGGCTACTACAGATGCTTAGTTCTGAGATGAGGAGGGGCATGGTTGGTTGTTGATGCTAGGTTACTAGTAGGTAGTATAGGATATAGCTACCATACATTAGGAGCCATGGGAGTACCTTCCAGACATGGCAGATGCAGGATTTGACATAGCTTACAGGATAAAGAGACAGGGCATTGTTTCCTAGATTTATAGTACTAGATGTACAGCCACCAACACAGGGAGATGATGGGGATGACAAAGGAGATGGAGGAGGTAGAGGAGGTGGAGGAGATAGAAGGGATGGGGGGAGAGGGATAGGGAGAGTGATGGAGAGAGGTGAGGGATCTAGATCAAGTGGCTGGAAATAGTCACGGGGATAGAGATCAGTGACCCCCAAGGATGAGGTGAGACCAGCTCACCGATAGGCAAGATCCACCTGTGGGAGGAGAGGACTTGAGAGCCAGGATATAGGCTCTAGAGGCTAAGATGTAGTAGCTTAAGATCGCTATAGCTATTAGGGAGCAGCAGCTCACAGATGCACGGGCTGAGATAGATTGGTAGGAGAGAGCCTTATAGGTTTCCCTTGTAGAGAGGTAGAGAGAGGCAGCGCGGGCTACATATTATCATGGTCTCTACATACAGGTGGTCCCAAAGGGTCAGAGAGTGCCTTCCTACTTAGTAGTAGTGGGCAGATCAGATATGGTACCTGATGTAGCACCACCTGCCCCCCCTCCTGGTCCACAAGATGGTGGCCGTGAGTCCTAGGTTTAGGGCTTAGGTTTAGATGTTTTGATCATATCCTGAAAGTTTTGAGCCAGATTTTGGGATCTCACATTGTACTTTGTATCATGACTTATATATATGAGATTACTAGATGTTCGATATATCATGTGTATTTGTCTCACTTGTGATAGATGTATTAGTGTTTATATTGCCTTGTCATTTTTCTCAAAATGTATGTTATAAATGCTCATGTATATTTTCTCTCATAGATGTATGTTTGAATCTCATGTATATGATATAGACTCATGTTTCTGGAAATGACATTTTAGGATATAGATATGGTGATAAGATTAACCCCTTGTGATGATAGGAATAGGTTATGATGTGAAAGATAAGGAGCAAAAGACATGATCATGAAGAAGGAAAGGTGAGCACAGTTGACCGACAGGTCCGCAAAAGATGAAAGGAGAGCTCTCTTTGTTATGCAAGATGCAAAACTAGACTAACATGAACCTAAGAATGCAAGCTACTATGACAAGTGGTTGACTTACAAGGTCACAATGCGTATAGACATGTAATTATCATCATTAAGCATTATTGGTAGCATTGTAAGATCATACAATGCACACTAGTATAACTATGTGGATCTGAATATGATCTATATTAGATAGGAATGTGGAAATCCCACCTAGGCACCAAAGACATGTAGATCAAGATGACTAGTGCAGTGAGGTTCCCTAAGTTTGTTATGGTGAGATTATGCTTGTATCAAGACACATGAAAGTCAGGATAGCTAGAAGCATGCACTCGCATAAAAATAGTCAAGGATAATACTTTGTCAATCCCTAGTGTCAAGTAAAACCAGCATAAATGCTCATGATAGTCTGGATCAATAAAATATAACCAAAAGCAGATAAATAAATAAAACATGTTCTCATACCCTCAGTCTTCTAGCTATGCATCATCGAAAACTTCTTAGCGAGAGAACACTCATCCAAGAAATCATCATAGACAACACACAAAGAAAATAAAGTTAAACAAGTCTCATCAAGTCGAATGTTTAAGTGCATGTGTGTTGGTCATAGAGTCAAACTTTGAGTATCGTATCTACTAGTGGAAATATCGTATCATGCTAGACTATTGGTAAGACATCTGATAAGTGTTGAGAAACACTTGACACTAGGGTAGTGTTGAAAAACACTCTTTGGGGTGGTGTTGAAAAACACCTGTTGTGAAATGCCCCAAGAGACAAACGCACCTAAAGGACCTATGCTAACAGTTATGCCCCCTAGACAAAAATAGAGACCAATTCTAGACCAAGGTAACAAGGTCAAGGCATGATGGAGAATGGTTAAGTGCCGAGGATGCATGCTAAGAAATAGGGGTACAAAGGCCTCAAGTAGCACCTATTTCCAGGTTTTCACCACTTGGATTTATTGCAATTTTTTTCTCATTTTTTTGGATTTTTTGCTACCAAGGCGCCTGTTTCCAGGTTTTCACCAAGACACTTTTTCTATTTTTTTGAATTTTTTGCTATTTTTAAATTTTTTTCAGGACTTTATATGCTTTTTAGGATTTTTTCAACATCATATATGAATTTTTTTGGTATTTTTTTAGGATCATAAAATATGTACAAAGGATGCCCCTAGACTGAATAGGCATCATGGATAGAACTTCTTCAGGTGCAAAACATTGATGGGATTAGGGAGCTGTTCTCCATCCTCATCAGATAACAAGTAAGCACCTGTCCCAAAAGTAGCAGTGATAATGTATGGTCCAAGCCAATTAGGTTCAAATTTACCCTTTTTCTCTTTGTTTTGTTGATTCTTAGGATTCTCACACAAGACAAGATCTCCTACTTGAAATTCCTAAGGGTGAACCTTCTTGTTGAATGCTTTGGACATACACTTTTGATACACTCTCATATGATCAAATGAGGTTTTGCACTTCTCATCTAGAAGTTCTAAGTCTTGTAACCTCATGGCACGATAATCATCATATGTTATCAATCCTTTGAGAGAGACTCTAAGTGAAGGGATCTCTATTTCTAAAGGTAATACTGCATCAGTGCCATAGGTAAGGGAAAAAGGAGTAGCCCCTATAGGTGTGCAAATACTTGTCCTGTAAGCCCATAATGCTGGATTGATTTGCAAGTGCCAATCCCTACCATTCTTGTGCACTGTCTTGTGAATAATCTTAAGAATGGTTTTATTAGAGGCTTCTGCTTGTCCATTTCCTTGTGGAAAGTAAATGGAGGACCAATGTTGTTTGATTTTAAACTTTTTGCAAAGGTGTTTAAGGGCCTTGTTCTTAAATTGTCCTCCATTGTTAGTGATAATCTCAAAAGGCAGTCCAAATCGACAAATGATATGATTTAGAATAAACAATGAAATTGTCTTGCCCGAGGCAACAAAAAGTGGGACAACTTCCACCCATTTTGTGAAATAATTAGTAGCCATAATAATAAATTTGTGTCCACCTGATGAGTTGGGGTGAATCTTCCCAACAAGGTCAAAGGCCCATCATTAAAATGGCCAATGAGATATAGATGGAATAAGCTCCCTACCTAGAGCATGAATCAGGTTACCGTGTTTCTGACACTTTTCACAAGACTTAGCAAAAGCTACTGCATCTGTCTACATTGTGGGCCAATAATACCCCACCCTAAGCAACCTTCGGGCCATTGAAAGACTATTGGAATGTCCACCACAAATGCCCTTGTGGATGTTTGCTAACGCTTGGTCAGATTCCTCCTTTTCCAAGCACCTACGAAGTGTCCCATCTAAACCCCTCGTATACAAATCACCAGAGATAAGGGTGTGGCGAGAGGCATTGTAGATTAGATTTCTACATTTAGAATGGTTGAATGTTTCAGGGATGAAGCCATCATGAAGATATGAATATATAGCACCATAATGGGAAGACTCATGAGTGACCAAGGTACAAATGACATGACTTTCAGAGGAGTCAAAGATGGAATGGTGTAGCTCTTCCACCAGGAATTCAAATCTTGATTTGTGTTGTTCCAACTGAAGGAGTGAAGCTAGTGTAGCCATAACATCTGTAGCCTTGTTTTTTTCTTTAGGGATCTGTTGAAATGTCACAAATGTTAAGTAATGTCACAATGAATCAACCATCTTTTTGTAAGGTATCAGTTTATCATCCTTAGTTTGGTACTCTTCATTTACTTGGTTGATAATTAATTGCGAATCCCCAAAGACATGTAACTCTATTATATTCCACTCTATAGCCATCTTAAGTCCATTGGTTAGAGCCTCATATTCTATAATATTATTTGTGCATGGGAACAAAAGTTTGTAAGACTTAGGTATGTTGTACCCATGAGGAGAAATAAACAATACTCTAGCTCTTGATCCATTTTGCATATTTGAACCATCAAAGAACATTTTTCAAGTATGCATGGTCATGTACATTATATGCTCATCTAGGAATTCTACTTGAATAGGCATGCTATCCTTGACTGGGAAATCAACAAGTTGATCTGTAATAGCTTGCCCTTTTATAGCCTTACGCTCAATGTATTCTATATCAAATTCTGACAAAACCATCATCCACTGAGCAAGTCTACCCATGAGAGCAGCCTTACCAAGCAAATACTTAAGAGGATCAATTTTTGTCACAAGATGTATAGTATGGGCAAGCATGTAGTGTCGCAACTTTTGGGAAGTAAACACTACCACAAGACAAGACTTTTCAATACTATTATAATTGATCTCATAAGATACTAGAGTATGACTAATGTAGTAGATGGCTCTTTCCTTCCTAGTATCATCAAGATGAGCCAAAAATGCCCCCAAGGAAGATTCTATTGCTGAGATGTACAAAATTAATGGTTTTCCTGGGATAGGAGGCATTAAAATTGGAGGATTATCCAAGTATTGTTTTATTTGATCTAGGCTCTTTTGGCAATCCTCATTCCAATCACATGTGGCTCCCTTATGCAATGTCTTTTTGAATGGTTGTGCTCTATCTGCAAGCTTTGAAATAAACCTCTGTATGGATTGGAGTCATCCCTGAAGACTTCTCATTTGACTAATGTTCTTAGGAGGTGGCATATCTAATATAGCTTGAACCTTTTCAGGATCCACCTCTATTCCTTTGGCTGAAATTATAAATCCTAGAAGTTTACCTGAGGTAACCCCAAATGCACACTTTTTTAGATTCAATCTTAACTGAAACTACTCCATTCGATCTAGAATTACTTCCAAATCTTCTAGGTGTGTATCCCTTTTCTTAGACTTGGCCAAGGTATCATCCACATAATCTTGCATGTTTCTATGCATCATATCATGAAATATTGTGGTCATAGGTGTTTTGTATGTGGCTCCTACATTTTTTAATCCAAATGGCATGATGTTCCAACAATAGGCTCCCCATGCACATGTGAAGGCTGTCTTTTCTTGATCCTCAGGAGCTATTTTTATTTGGTTATAACCAAAAAAACCATCCATTAAAGAGTATATCTCATAGCCCGCAGTCATATCCACTATCATGTCTATGTTAGGGAGTTGAAAGTCATCCTTTGGGAAAGCTTTGTTAAGATCTCTGAAGTCTGTGCATACATGAATGGACCCATCATGCTTTGAAACTGGAATAATATTTGAGATCCACTCAGCATAGTCGATAGCCCTAATAAATCCTGCTCCTAAGAGCTTTTCTAATTCAGCCTTAACAAGGAGAGCTATGTGAGGATGCATTTTCCTCAACTTCTATTTTACTAGTTTAATTCCCGGAGCTATGGATAAGTGATGCATAATGAGATTAGTCTCAAGCCCTGGCATGTTTGAATATGTCCAAGACAAATTGATCTTCTTCCTTTGTAAGAAATTTGTGTATGCCTCTTTTTCTTGCACTAACAGAGACTGAGCTAGATGTATCACTTGTGGAGCCTCTTTTATATTCAAATTTACTAGTTGTGTAGGCTCAATAAGAAATGGTGACCTATCTTGGAAATAACTCAGCAGGTTATTAAGTACCCCATCCTTAGGTGCCTCAAAGAGGTTTTCACCTTCGAATATGTCTTTTATTTTTACTATTTTGGGTTCTGACACTACCACAAAGTGGTTTTTGCCATCAAAACCATTTCTCTTTTTTTCTTTTTCTTTTATTTTTTGACTGAGGTACTTAATATCTGGCTCCGTCATACTTGTAGGTTCACTAGTGGAAGAGACTATGGGTTCAAGAGCATTCAAGTAGTAGGTTATCTCGTAGTTGTTGTGAAAAGTGAGGAGCTGAGGCTCTTGAAAAAGTTGGGACCAATCAATCAAATGACAGTTTACAAGGGGTAGGTCAATGACTGGTTCAACATTATTGATACAAAAGGCATTATCTTTGGTGATCGCACAGTTAGGATCTATCAAGTCTCTATCTTAGATACCCGAATTAGGACTCATCCTACCAAATGAAGCGTCATCCACTAAGGAAATTCAAGGAGTCCAATCCTCTAGTCCTACACTAGGCTTGTTAGTCACATCGGGTTGAGTACTATAGGTATGGACAACATCCATGTCAAAATCAACTGTTTCATTTGAAAGAGAGTCCCACTCAAACTCATGCAAATCTATTTCTGAATCCTTGCTAGGATGTTTACACCAAGAAGGCTTGGGACGCCTTGATGTAGAAGCTTTGATATTGTGAAGGGTATCACCTTCTCTAGTGTCTATATTTTCAGCTGCTAAATCATTTGAATCTCCCCAAAGGAGATTGGTGGAAGGCACCCAATCATCAATCATGTCTTGCTAGTTTTGAAGATTGGGTGTATAATCTGAGTCACTGTCACTATCCACTATAGCTAGGATAGGGAAACTTGTCTTCTTTTCATTACTAGGCTGACCATTGACTTAGTCCTACAACCAAAAAGAGCATGGTTGAGTGGTTCACCCTTGGCATCTAACCTATGACTGAGAGGGCCATGACTTGGGTAGCCCATGTTTTTAACCAAAGTATACCCTCTCCTGTAGGTTTTAGGAGATGGCACAAAATTCTCATTGTGTTGATACTTTTCTTCTCTATAAATCCAATCTCTAATGGCTACCTCCTCTTTCTCCTCATGAATAGGTACCGAGGACTCTAAAAAATTTCCAAACAAAGTCATAGTTGAGGATGAAGGTTTCTTCTCAGGTGAAGGTTTTCCATAAGACCTAGGAGAGATTGGCATTTTTGTGTAGGAATCCATTTGGTAGTCTCCCATGCCAAGGTCTATGGACTTAAACTTACTTTTACACTGCTCAAGAGCAACATCAAAATTATTAGCCTCTCTATTCAAAGGGACATGAGAGCCAGCTGAAATCACATTAATAGACAATGTGCTATCCCTTGGTATGCATACTTCAACTCCATTGTAAGGGAACTTAACACATTGGTGGTAGGTAGATGACACTACTTGCATGTCATGAATCCATGGCCTACCCAACAAGATATTATATGCCAAAGGTCCAGTATCAACAATCTAGAAAAAAATGTCCTTTTCCACAGGAACAATCCTAAGAGGAAGAATAGCCAATCCCTTAGAGCTTTTCTCTACTTCATCATAGGCTTTAATTGTGATCTTCTTCCTGGTGTTAATTACTTGTTCAGAATATCCCAAAGCTTTCAATAGACTCAAAGAGAAAATATTAAGTCCAACACCCCCATCTATTAACACGTGCCTAACACGGGTTTTGTGGATCATGACCTCAATATGAAGGGCCAAATTGAGTGGATGGCTTAATGCTTTATCGTCCTCTTCTGAAAATGTGAGGTAATGAGGGCTAGCAAGGTGATTGACCATGTTCTGGAATTGATCAACATCTATGTCATTAGGAACATTAGCTGCTCGCAAGGCATCCTCAAGGACATGCTTATGTCTAGGAGACAATTCTAAGAGTTCAAAAATGGAAATATGCACTGGCTCATTGTAATTGATCGACAAGGTTGTAACTCATATTAGGAATAGCTTCAAACTTGGGAGGAACACTTTTGGACACTGGTTTCTTGGATTTGCTAGAATTAGGACCTCTAATGATAATAGGACCTTGGGACTGACTCCTAGTAATAGCATTGAGAGGCTGAGATGACCTTCAAGATTGAGGACCTCTAAGCACAACAATGGGTCCTTCATCAAACATGGGAGGTGATTTTACCTCATAACCATAGGGATCTTTCCCCCTCATCATGTTGACATCATTGTCCACAACTTCAAGCATATTGATGACATTTTCTGTAGTTGTATAGGTATAATTGATTGCGGCCTTGCCATTCTTGTTTTTAGAAGTCTCCCCCTTTTCATACTTAGGCAAGGGCTCCTTAAAAGCCTTGTGGTCTGCATTTGTGGTCAACCCATTAACTTGTAATTTCCCAGTCTAAATAAGGTCTTGAACAAGATGTTTAAGTTTAAAACAATTTTCAATGTCATGTCCAATCCCATTGTGGTATACACAGTAAGCTTTCTCATTCCACCAATAAGGTTTAGGATCTGGTATGAGAAACTTTGTAGGATCCTGAGGTTGTGCCAAATTATGAGCAATCAAGGTCTTAAAAATATCTACATAAGAGTCTCCAAGCTTAGTGAATTGCCTCTTTCCTGACTTAGGTTTATCTTGATACTTAGGTTTGTTCTCTTGTTGATCTGAGGATGTCTGCAGCTTCATAGCTTGAACTGCATTAGATAGATTAAGAACTCCTTGTTCCTTAGGTTGTGGAGAGTCAAAAACTCCATCATTGACTACTTGCTTATTTTTGTTCCAATATGAGTTCTTTTTATCCTTATTGTTATTTTTATTGTTTGGGCCATTATTTTTGTTATTTTGTTTGGCCAAAATACCTTGTTCTTTTAGAATGTCCTCGATGTGACATGCAGTTTCTACCATAGTGTCAAAAGAATTAAAGACCATTTTTCTAACTTCATATCTTAGTTTTGGCACTAGATTACTCACAATTATATCAATCCTTTCTTCCTTAGGGATGGTCCTAGAATATTTGGAGCATAAGCATCTCCACCTTTGTAAAAATTTCACAAAGGGTTCCCCCTGATTTTGTTTTAGCTTTCACAAATCAAGCATGGTGACCGATATTGATAGATTATATGCAAAGTGCTGCACAAACCTTTGGACAAGTTATTTGAATGTTTTAATAGGAGGGGTAAGGTTAGTAAACCACTCCATAGCTTGGCCTTTAAGACTCCTCCAGAATAACCTCATAAGGTAGGAATCCTCGTGATGAAATTCAAAGCTCATGATATAGAACTATCATACATGGTCATGGGGGTCACCACTACCATCATATTTGTCATATGTGGGGATTTCAACCTTCCTAGGAAAATATACCATAACCACACTCTTGTCAATTGGATTGGGACATATGAAGTCCAAGTTAAAGGTATTCTTTAGAGCCATCATTTTTTCCATAGTCTTTTGCATCTGCTTAATCACCTCATCAGTTGAAGGGTTTTGCTTCTTGATCTTTTGGTCCACATCAAAGTTGTATGGGACTTTTGCACCCTTATTGATTAGACTTTCCAAGAATTGATCCTTATTTAGTTCCACATACTTCTCCACATATTGTTGGAAGAATGGTTCTTGTTGCATTGTCATGAAATCAATAGTGTCAAAGTTGGCATTGCTTCCCCCATGTTGAGAGCCATGACGAGCTCATTGGGAGGGCTGTCCTGAAAGTCTAGGAGGTGATTGTCTCCTATGATGGTCATACTGAGAAGTCCTTCCTCTAGGACTAGGTGATATTGATGCGGTCCTTGACCTTCTTCTTGGACTTGGTGAGGGAGTAGATGGGGGTGAGTTGGTCCCACTGTTGGTACCCCTTTGGTTGTATTGATTATGGAGTTTTTGTGTCAAGAGCCTATCTTGTTCTTCTTGTGTGGCTCTCCTCTCTATATCCATCAAGGCTCATTGTTCCTCCTCTAAGCATTTAAACTTCTGCTTGCTCATCCAAAAAGGCTTGTTTCTCTCATTCAATACTTTTAAGCCTTTGATGCGCGTATCTTAAACTTTTTCTAAGCGGAGAGTTGGGTATTGAATATTTGTACCAATCATTGGCATGCGCTGCATTGACATGAGCTTCACTAGATGCGTTGCTTTGGTCTTTTTGTTGTGACCATGCATCTTGGTGTGCTTTCGCATAATTTATCTCAACTCATTGGTGAGCATCTAGATATCGTGAGTTAATAGGGGGTGAGTCGAGTTGATTATCATAAGAAGACCCACCATACATCATATTACCCCTATGTCATTGGTAAATGTCATCAAGGGTTTGATCCATTGCTTCTTTTTGTTGTTTAGTCAATGTATAACTCATATCCATATTTGATTGTGAAAGTGCCAAAGAGGTATCCAACTTACTAAGGTCAATGCAAACTTCAGAGTCACTCTTAGGGGATTGATCGAAAATGGGTTCTTTTCCCTTTCACTATTGATGAGTCTTAACTAAGGGTAGCTGATTAAAGACAACCAGGGGTCATTTCCCTTGATTCACTTGGTACCTTGTTGTAACTAACATGAAAGAAAAGGATTCTTGATGATAAGGTGACCTCTCAAAGTGTCAACACCAAAATAGGATAATTAAAGTTCTCTAATGTCCAAAAAGAGATGGTAAGATAGAAATTGCAAAAGTCGTTACCAACACTATCAAAGAGGTGCTTAAATCAAAGGATCAATATCCTTGCACGTTTGAACTAGGAGGATGGACTTAGCCAAATTATATAATTAAAATTGAATTTGAATGGAAATGATTTGGATAAAAAAGAGTACTAAAATTCTCCAAGAATGTTACTAACAACTCTAGATATGTACTTTCTCAATAGGAATAATCTTCTAATTTGATAATTCTTCCCAAGGTGACTTTGTAAATCAAATGACACTACCCCTAGAGGGCTAAATAAATAGAAATTCAGAGTAAAGACATGCTTCTAGCAGCATGATAAGTTACCTACCTAAAGACCTAGCCAACTAAAAGTAACTGTGAAATGACTCAAACCAGGTATACAATAGAAAATTCTCAGGCGACACTTTCCAAGCAAACAAGGCCCCACTTTAAGAGTAGGTGACACTTCGTGCTATACAGGGTGACACTTTCCAGGCTAACAGTGTGCCACTTTTTGGGTAAGTGGGGTGATAGTTGTGCAGGGGTGAACTGTCATGTGATAATTCTCAGAACAGGGTGAGACAACTGTGCAGTGTCGTATGACTCTTTGACCAATGAAGTGCAAAATCTCAGTTTTTGGGACTGTTTGTTCAAAATTTTCAGTTTGAGGGTTGATTTTTTGATTTCAATCATAATGACAGTAGAAATTTGACAGGTTTGCAAACAGTAAGGGATCAAACATGTCTTAAAATACTTGAAACAAGGGAAAAAGAAACCTTGCCAAGACAAACACTTGTGATATCAAAATAGAAAAACACCCTATGAATACTACCAATTGTTTGAATGTTCAAGAAGGTTAACACTGGTATTACACAATCGAAGACACTTCAAGCAATATCTATCCGAGAAAGTCAAGGCTCAATACTTAACAACTTGGCCCACAACTTGATTCTCCATTGCCTCACAAAGTGGTTGCCCACAATAGATATTGGCTTTGTCATGGAAGTGCCAAAGACACAACCCAAGGAACACATATGGTGAGTAATCTTGGGGTGATCCAGGTTATTCCACTTGGATGAATCCTTGTACCAAGAAGCTAAGCGACAAAAATAAGGTGGCATCTATCTAATGGTTCTTAGTAAGGGCTTCTGTTCACAACACCCCTCTTGTTCCTAAAAAAGGACTAGGACCTCGCGGCCTTAAGAGTACCTTAAGCATTCTTTCTCAATGCTTTCCCCATGGTCGCAATCCCATGAGCTACTCACATCAAGTGAAGACAAGTGTTATGTCTACCAAGGTTTTGTGTTCTTGATAGCCTTGAGTTTATAGTGGGTCGGAATAGCTCAGTATTAGCTTTTCCTCACTTGGGTCATTCCTCTTGATTGCTCAAGAGTAGGCCCACTAAAGGATTCTAACAACTAAAAAAAAAGTGGATCAACTTATGAGGTTCAAGGTTTTTGTTTCACCACAAGGGTGAAGAGCATACTCTCCTATCTCAAAGTTTTTCCCAAACACACCAAGAAGAGATTCAATTACCCTCTTTCTTCCAAAATTCTAAGATGGCTCAAGATTTTCTAGTTCACCACAAGGGTGAAGAGCATACTTCTACCACCTCAAAATCCCTTCCACAAGATATTAACGTTCCTAAGAAAAGAAACAACTAGCAATTGCCACACTTGAAATGAAATAAACACAAGCACTTTTTTTTTTGGTATTTTTATGCTTTTTTGGGCAGCCCTACAAAAACCATTAGTAGCCCTTTAGCATGAAATTTTGGCAAATTTCTCAAGCAAATGTGCCTACAACCATGACTTGTTAGGCCCACAAAGTTAGCAAAATCCAAAATCCAAATGAAATATGCAAGATTCTAAGTGAAATATGCAAGTTAATTCTATCTAATTGCAGTAAATAAAAACAACAAAACTGATTAAGTCTAGATTCAGCCAAAAAAAGTCACTGTCAGGTACAAGCGACACTATAATTAGTAGAATTGTTGTGTGACACTTCTCTGCATAATTGTGTGATAGTTTAACTTGAGGCGACAGTGCACCTTATATGCAGGTGACAGAACTCAGAACACAGTTACAACACTTTCTGCCAAACAGTGCAACACTTTTTAACTGGTAAAGTGTCACGCCGCTATACAAGAAATGGTCACATGAAACTGGTGAAAAATGTTGTATGACACTCTAAGACATAAAACCAGAGACTGAAAATAAAGCTCAAAACTTGCCGAAAAATTGACAGAAATACATAATTAAAAGGACAAAATACTAATGTTCTGCCCCATGGTGGGTGCCAAAAATGTACACACAAAAGTAGTGCACTTCTCTAAGTCATTACATCAAAGGAAATCCATGAAAGGAAATCCTTCAATAGTGACCTAGAGCTCTCTATGTATGGAGTTGCAAGATTGTAAAATTGCTCTCAGCTAGAGCTAATAAACTTGTGACCTTGCTAGTCAACCACACAATGAGAGATTCCAAAATTGAAGACAAGGGCAAGAGTGCCAATATCCCCAAAGAATCACTATGAAAATGCAATGTAATACAAGTAAGATAAGAATGAGGATGCAAGCTAGTCTATGAAAATGAAAGGGTAAGTGCACAAAGATGGGGGAACAAAAAGTTTCCACTTTTCTTTTTGGCTCCCCATCGTGCATAGTGCGCACACAATAAAGGGCATGCACCCTATAGGGTGCACGTCCTATGGCTTGGGTTTCCCAAGCCTTAGGCTTGGGAAATCCAAGCCAAAGTGCATGCGCACTATAGGGTGCATGCGCTTTGGAGTGTTTTTCCAAAGCGCTTGCACCCTATAGTGCACATGCACTTTTGAAAAAGTATTAGAAAGTTTGCAAAACAAAGCACATGCTCCAAATAGGGCACACACCAAATAGGGCATGCACCAAATAGGGTGCACGCACCATGAAAAAAATAGAAAGAGAGAGAGAGATAAGGGATAGAGAGAGGATGATAAGGGGGAGAGAGAGAGAGAGAGAGAGAGAGAGAGAGAGAGAGAGGAGAGAGAGAGGGTAATTTATACAAATATAACATTTAAGTATAAGTTTGATAATTTTAATTTCTTATACTTTAAGTTATATTTGTATAAATTATAAAATATAATGCTTTCAGGATGTTTGGGATAGGTTCCAACTTCATAGGAGTTAACATGCAAATTTTAGATTTGAAAAATTCCAGACTTAGCCAAATTTTAGGATTCAGCAAACCTTCAACAAGGTTACCTCCAAAATCCATCATGGATTTCTAAGGTCAAACTAAAGCTAGCAAAAGGATTCCCAAAGGGTTTTAACTCATTTTTATCACAAACCACTCAGTTTCAACCCCATCTCAATGACAAACTTAGCCTAGCTCTCACCCAAATCTCTCTCTCTCTCACACACACACAAAAAAAAAACAAAAAAAAAAAAAACAAAACAAAAAACAAAAAAAATCATCCTCTCCTCTCTCTCTCGTCACCCTCTCTCTCATCCTCTCCTCTCTCTCTCATCACCCTCTCTCTCCCCCTTATCTCTCTCTCTCTTTGTCTCTCTCTCCCTTATCTACTCTCTCTCTCTCTCACACACACCCCCTCTCTCTATCACCATCTCTCTCTCTCTCTCTCTCTCTCTCTCTCTCTCTCTCTCTCTCTCTCTCTCTCTCTCTCTCTCCCTTATCTACTCTCTCTCTTTCATTACCCTCTCTCTCTCTCTCCCTTATCTACTCTCTCTCTCTCTCTCTCACACACACACACACACACACACACCCTCTCTCTATCACCATCTCTCTCTCTCTCTCTCACACACACACACACATCACCCTCTCTCTCTCTCTCATCTACTATCTCTCCCCCTTATCTTTTCTCTCTCTCACTCTCTCACCCTCTCTCTATATCACCCTCTCTCTCTCTCACCCTCTCTCTCTATATCACCATATATATATATATCATCTCTCTCTTTCTCCCTTCTCTCTCACTCTCTCTCTCTCTCTCACACATTAGCCTCTCTCTCTCTCCACCTTATCTACTCTCTCTCTCTCTCTCTCTCTCTATCTCTTTCATTACCTCTCTCTCTCTCTATATATATCACCATATATATATATATCATCTCTCTATTTCTCTCTTCTCTCTCTCTCTTCTCAAATATATATATCTCTCTCTCCCTTATCTCTCTCTCTCTCTCTCTCCAGAGTGAGAGAGAAGGGAGAGAGAGAGAGAGATAGAGAGAGATTAATTACCCTCTCTCTCTCTCTCCCCCTTATCTACTGTCTCTTTCATTACCCTCTCTCTCTATCTCTCTCTCTCTCCCCCTTATCTACTCTCTCTCTTTCATTACCTCTCTCTCTCTCATCTCTCTCTCTCTCTCTCTCTCTCTCTCTAGTGCAGGGGCATCATGGGTCAAAAAGGCTAAGGTTATGAAGACATTCAAATCATGGAAGTCATGTAATGAATACCAAAGTTCAAAGGAGGACAAAGACATTTTCAATGAAGAACATCACATCAAATACAACATTTTGGCACCTATAATGACTTTCCTTTAATATAATACTTTCATGTTTGTAATGTCCTCAAGGGACTAAGAGTTGGTATGTAATGGACTAAGGTTGTCCAAAGTTCAATAAATGTTTGTTGACATCTAGAATAGGCTATTGTGGAAGTTTAAGTCTTTAGGAGTCCCTAAGAAAAGGCTCATTGTTCAAAATTTCAAATAAAGCCTTTTGTTATTTAAATATTCAAATATTTAAACATAAACGACTAGTTTAGGAAATTTAGAGGGAAGTTTTGATTTGTAATTGTTTAAGTCTTAACCTTCCAACTCAATGATGATAGTTGGTTGGAATGGTTATTTTTTGAAGGTATATATGTGTAGGAAGTCTCTATTATGATAGATAGAAGATATCCTGGTGTATAGACTGGCACATGATTGAGCAATAAACTACTCTGTTTCCTGCAAGTTGCTTCACTTCTAGAATATCAACTTGATTGGTTTTGAATTCTCATGTATTGACAGGGTTTTCTTAACCTTTGAATTATTTATTTGATGAGTGACATGTTATATTGAATTCACTGTCGCGCTAGTTGTTTAGAAACACCATTTCTTTATCTTAATTCTCTATTGCAGTAGGGTTTAGGAATAATAAAGGCCTAATATTCATAGAATGTTTATTCTAACCTATATTATTAAGTTATTTACCATGCACATGCAGAGTTGTGTGCAACGGGCGTGATCATAGTGTAGAATAGGGAGAAAAGTAGTGGAAATGGATGCCAAGTATAGCAATGGCTAATCTAGCCACATGAAGGGTGGATTTTATGATTGGGAATGTTCTATAATGTTCATTAGA